>LPNX010721962.1:14736-61984 GCA_001517045.1 Pseudotsuga menziesii | reverse complement strand
TGTATGTATGTATGTATGTATGTATGTATGTATGTATATGTATATGTATATATATACATATATATCTATACACACACACACACACACACACACACACACACACATATAAACACAGTGTTAAAACTAGTAACTATGACTAGTTTTATTCCTTCCTCCAGTAAGTTTAGCATCCAGCACCATTTTTCCACTAAAATATTTGCACTTCTTGGTTATAGCACCCACGTCATTTGTGTTTTAATTATACCTTCCTCGGCACTTTACTCTTGTTCTGCATATATGACTTATCGTCCGTGCCCTTGGCCTTATCGTAATGACAAAAAAAGTTGAAATATATGAACCTGCTCACTACGATATCGAATTACAAGTCAACACGTCCTAACACCCCCATAAAACCCCGGTATTCATTGGGGGACTAGTGCTAATTAATTAAAGGTCATCACCTAAACTAAATAGAACTTGAATTCTGCTTCTTTTATCCTATAAACATAATAAAGAAAATTAGAAACATGTGAGATCCTAGGTCTCCCTAAGATCCCTTGGCCAACCAAAGACATAAATGACTTTACCCAAACAGTCTATGCCCATGCATCACTAGGTTTATCAACCATTTTTTAAAATAGTAAAAATAATGGGTAATATATTTCTACATGTCGAGTCCCTAAGCTCATCTACAATCAATTGTAGTCCAGTTCACAAATTCTCCATTTTTCCATGTAACTTTTGGTTGGTTCCCATGTTTATACAACAATGGAAAGGGTGAACACCCATGAACTACCTAGAGTGCGTCGTGAGAGTGTTCCCAACCATGATTGAGTCAATTATATTTAGAGGATATGGTGGCATCCCTGTATGACCCCTTTTCTTGCCTCACATGTCCTAATAGTCCCTTTCCCCTTTCTTTTACATATCCAAGGGATGTAAAGGCCAAAACACGTCAAAATAGCACTCCTAAATTCAAAGAAGTTTAAACCCAAGTGTACATGGAAAAGTCACCAATGAGGGTGAAGAAGTGCCTTAACTTCTAGAAAGAAGTTGAATGAAACTTACTATTTAATTGTTAAATGTTTAATTTTAAGTTTTAAATGTATGTAAGTGAATGCCATTAATTGCTTACTTGAGTTTGATTTAATTTACATTTTCAATTTTGAAGAGATGTCATTATATACCATGTATATGTTTCTAATGATTTCCTTATATATGTTTTTATTGCAGTTGCGGCTATGGACACAAATGCTGAAATACTGATTGAGCTTGCCCACTTGAGAGGACTTAGTATTGATTTTAGTGGTGGTGATAGGATTCACCGTTCACTTGCATGCACTTTGGATGCAATTGTTGAGACTATTTCATTGTCAAGCAACATACTATATGATATTACATCATATAGAGAAAGAAAAAGACAAGAGTACGCTGATGGGCTTAGCTACAATGCAAGAAAAAAGTTGAAAATTACCAAAGAGCATATATTTTCATTGTTTAGGGACCCTCGTACGGGGGAAATCCCAAATGCAAATAGGCCACATATCTCTATCAAGTGGTGCACATTTTAGCCATTTGTTGATAACTGGATGGACAGATGGTATATGGTTTTTGATATGCCACCACACAACAATAGGGGAATTCCCCTGTATTTCCTTCGGAAGATGTATGCAGAGTTCATGTTGGGTAAACACGTAAAATATTTTGATATATTGTAGTTTTAGGGGATCGGTGGGGGGATGCCCCAAAAATGACCCAATACCAGGCTTCGAGACGTTGATTGCCCTATCCCTACACCTCACAGGTAGTTTCCCGTCCCAGATCATGTCCCACCTGCACATCGTGTTATTCCACAAACACGTGATGCATATTTGAGTTTGGCATGGGTATTTGTTCATCATAGTGCCATCGTTCAACATATGGGTGAGGAAGGGACATCTGTCCCTGGTGTGGTACATACACCTGTTCATCATGGTGCAATACCATTTTCTAGTGTAGTACCACCCACTAGTGCAGTACCCCCATCTAGTGCAGGACCATCTACTAGTATAGCACCATTAGCACATTCCTAGCGTACTTTTGAGCCTCACGAGTGCACATCGTGTGGTCGTCCCTGCTATGGTATTTCCTTAGATGTTTCCTTCAGTGGGTTTTTGAGTGATGTATGTATATGGTTAATTGTAATAAATTCTTCATTTATTTTCCTCTTTGTACACATATGTATAGTTTGAGCTAATATATTATTTTTGTGAACTTGTAGTTGATGTTTTATGTTGACAGTGACGCCCCGGAGTTCCATGTTCCACACTCTATAGAGGGGCATGACATTCCATCCATTGATCCCTTGGTCAGTGGAGAGATTCATATAGCACCCATTGTCGTATCTCACACCGAGGTAAGCATTTTAAAATTTCAGTTTTTTAATACTTGTTAATTTGTTAATTTCCACATATTGTACATGTTAGTTCACTAATTCTATCTACAGTCTAATGTTTACAATTATTAAACTTGGATATGCCAGATCCTTCACGGGGGAAAGTAGTGATGGAGGTAGAATCCATGGTCGTATCAACCTAGGAAACATCTGGGAATGACATTCCATCCACTGATCCCTTGGTTGGTGGAGAGATTCATATAGCACCCATTTCCGTATCTCACACCGAGGTAAACATTTAAAACTATCATTTTTTAATACTTGTTAATTTGTTAATTTCCACACTGTTGTACATGTTAGTTCACTAATTCTATCTATGGTCTAATATTTACAATTATTAAACTTGCAGATGCAAAATCCTTCATGGGGGGAAGTAGTGATGGAGGTAGAATCCATGGTTGTATCGACCGAGGAAACATCTGGGCTGAAATTCCATCCATTGATCCCTTGGTTTGTGGAGAGATTCATATAGAACCCATTTCCATATCTCACACCGAGGTAAACATTTTAAAATTTTCATTTTTTAAATACATGTATGTTCGTTGAATCATGCATGTGTAACTACATGAACTCTTGTTGACTATAGGCACCAACCGAAACACCTGGATCATTTCCTGGAGTTGTATATCCTCATAAACCATACATGAACAAGGGTCATGTGTATATGAGGTGGCCTACTCCTAGCAAGAGTCCACTTGTCCACGACCATGGAGCTACTGATACCATGGTAATGTATATCCTTCGATGATATTTCTTGGCTAACTTGAAATCCAGTGCATAAAATGTTTTGTTAATGTTTGATTTGCATGTTTACTGCATCAGGAGCCAAAGTTTTCTATTGAAAACCTTACATGGATGGTTGATGTAGCAGTTAGTGTTGCATCTACAATGGCAACAAGTCACACAGAGGTACAACTATTTCAACATGATCATTACATAGTTTATTATTGTTGGCATTTGTTTATTCATGCAAGTCTAACTATTTCAACATTTGGTGATTGTAGCCACCACCAGCAGGAGTTATTGATGCAACAGTCAATGTGGTATCTGCAATAACAACAAGCCACACAGAGGTACAACTATTTGAACATGATCTAGACATAGTATGTTATTGTTGTCTATTGTTTATTCATGCACATGTCTAACTATTTCAACATTTGGTGATTGTAGCCACCATCAACATCAACAGTTTCTACCCCCTCTAGTTTGAACATGGATGTGACCATCCTTGATGTTCAACCAACATCTCCATATGGTACACAAGGAACACAATTCCCTTTGTCACAGTCTCTCGCTGAGGTGAGTGTCCATTAATGACAAATTGTTTCATGCAATGTCCATGAACATTTTGATAATTGTTGAGTTAATTTAGATATGGTATTTTATTGAGCTAATGTATTATTAAATAGTTAGTTGAATTTAACAATTGATATTAAATTTGTAGGATCCAAAGATGCACACTGGTCCTAGAGTTGTGCCTAGAGGATCAACGTCGAGAAAGAACAAGAGGAAGCTTGAGTTTTGATGTGTCTTATGGGATATGTACATTTCGATACATGTACATGTGGCTTGGATAGTTGTGGAGACACATGTACTTATGGTTACTTTTGGATATAAATGTATTTTTGGATACTTTTGGATATATATGTACTTTTGGAGACATGTACATTGAAATTTCATTTATAAATGAATGATACATTTCACTTTGAATTTGTTCTTTGGTTTCCACATGTTCTTGTGTCAATCTATTGTATTGATTTGTGTTGATTATCTATTACTTATGAATGCACTATGTCAAAAGAACAAACTATTATATTTAAAGGTTTCAATGATCTCACTACATGCACACTAATTGGATATCTAATTAGAAATTGTGATTTTGGATGACCATTACAAGTAAAGTCAAAGTTCTTGCTCGTGTAATTTAATAAATATAAGTGCAATACATTGTATTTCAATATTTCATTGAACTCACTACATGCACACTAGTTGGATATATCTGATTAAAAATTGTGAGTTTGGATGATTAAATTACAAGTTAAGTCAATGCTCAAGTGTAATTTAATAAAACTAAGTGAAATACATGCTTCACATTTCATCAACTACCAACAAAACTATTCAACAAACCTCATGCACCCAATGACTAATCACTTAGCATTAAAGGAACTACAATAGAATCCAAAGAATGAGAACCAAATTCATGAATCAACATGATTTGAAGCATAAGTCTGTGGATTTCCAAGTTTGGACCTCGTTTGTGTGATTGCATTGTCCCCTACTGAGCGAAACCCTAGTTTCAGAAACCACCGTATACGGAGGTCACTAGGTGATGGAAAGATGGGAGAGGCACCCCCCTAGCTAAAATCCCACGTAACGAATCCAACGGAATCGATAGTTTGTCGATCAGAGGAACGAACATCTATCTATGGAGAGTTGCAGGTCACCTCTGGATACCTTTCAGGGACACTTGATGGACTTGTGCCCGGTGTGCAAAAAACATGACGGGGCTGCAATTTTGAATTCTGTTTACTCCTACTAGCATGTTTGGGCATGGGAAATATGGAAATGCCAACAAAATCCCCACCATATGTGGCTTTCCAAGTTTGGTGCTCGTTGGCGTGAAATGCATTGTCCCCTACTGAGCGAAACCCTAGTTTCAGAAACCACTGTATACGGAGGTCACCGGGCAATGGAGAGGCAGGTATAAGAGGTGAGTTGTCAAGAAGGAAATTACACAAGCCTTAAAACAGAAATTTATCATTGCGGCATCTTGTTTCCATCATCCTAGTTTTATATATTGGCTGGAAACATTGACAATATTACCTACTTGAAAAATTAGGGTTTAGTCATGTAAGAGATCCTACAAAAAACTTTGACAGGTATGACCTAAAGAGGTACATGTATGTAATCTAATGTTATGTATATCATGTGAATGAGATATTGAAATGTTAATATGATTGATATATAGGGTTTATTGATCATATGTAAAAAATGGCATGTTCATTAACTTGACATACAAGAGAACTTTTGGCATATTTATAAACAACATTATGGAAAATTTCGCATATCAAGAACACAAAATTGACATATTCATAAGCAACATACATGGGAAAATTAAAATTATGATACATACCTCATCATGCTAGATCCCACCTATTATCATACAACCAAGCCCTACGAATAATCTCTTATAATGATGGTCTCCATTAGTCTCTCGTGCTCTGTATCCGGTAAGAAGTAGCATACCTTCGATGAATTTTGGCTAGGAATTGTTCGTACCTGGAGGTTTGTACCAATGATTAAGTTGGTAAAGTGATACACAATTGCACTTGGTTTGTAATCCCTGTAAACATATCCACACTTCTTTCTTGCATTGTTTTCATGTGTCAGGTATTCACCTTTAACAACCATATACCCGATTGGGAAGTGGTTGTTTTCATTGTCAGTCATGGACATAATGGGGGTTTTCTTTTACTCTATACAACGTGCCAACTAGTAATCACCACCCCATTCACCATCTTTTGAGGGAACCACTTCGTATATGTGTCTTGCATAATATGATTGTAGGTATATGATCAAATATTTTTCATGTGATATAAGGCCATTAATGTGAGTTTCAAGACTACGTAAATAAACAAAAAAATGTTAAGGAAATGCATCATACCAGGTTGTACAAGATCTGACAAATGATCAAAATCTATAGAAATAGATGATTGGTATTCTTCCAATAGAGTTAAATCAACAATTACACGCTGATAAAGTGGAAGTGATATGCAATCCCATCCATCAACCCAATCCAATGATTCACACACATCCCAGCCACCATTGCAACAAGGCAGGAAAAAACAAGCGAGTTTTCTGGTCCAAATTTCAAATACTGGGTTATCAGAACTTCAAATCGAATGAAATCCACGAGTCCCAAGAACAGTATTTCATTACCATGCATGTGAATGATCAATGTCTACCACCTCCCAAAAAAATATCTCCACATGTCTCTTTCTTGTAGATTCTACTTGCATAGCTGATTCTTCTCCCATTACTAACGTGCACCACCTGACTATAGATTGAGCATTTCGAATAGCAGATATTGTAGATAATTTCAGTTCATCTCTTCATAGGGATGTTTTGACACATGCTCCGGCTCCATCATGCTCTCCTTTGCCATGTCCAGTCTCAAAATAGTTCCAGATATGTGGAACTTTGTAGTTTTTATGCAATGGACACAACCATTGAAATATGCGTGCATTTTTGAACTGACCAGCACATCCATCAGACCAAATCTAGTGTCGATCCATCTATATGTTTCTTCCCTTCAAATGATGATAGAACATGGTGAAGCAATGACGTACATAGTGGAAGTCATGGCACCTATCATCACTTATGTAGAAGTGATATTCCTTTATAATTTCTCTTTCCTCTTCACTGCTATTTGGGCCATTCCTATATGTGATATGCACCATCAAGGAAACCTACTCAGAATGATAATACTGACTTTGGATCTCATTTTGAGGTTGCGGAGTGTAGTTCTCAGCAAAATCAACAACTGAAAGTATAGTACCACGGGGAAATGTATCTCTGCATATTCTAAACTTCTCATCTTTCCATCATGCCAAGTGGACATGCTGAACATATTGATGTGTCTTTTCAATAAATTCCTTGAAGAAGACACTAACTTGTACCTGTTCACACAAAATTATCTCAATATCATTTTTTTTTGTAAGTAAGGAATGAAAAGAAACTGCTCAAACATAAATTTATAGGTAAATGCATGTACCTGAGATGTCACCAACTGTTTTTTTTGTTTTCTTTACCTGGGACTGTTTCATAGCTGATATATTTGAAATTTTCATGTTTGTAACCATATTCCAAAATTCATTGTCTCCACTCTCGTGCATACATTGGCTCAATAATGCCATTCTAGTACAGTTGGAGCAAGTTCCATCCAAACAAGATTTTGCATAGTATGTTTGCCCCTCAGGCCTGTTGCACATGATATTATGAATGAATTCTCTTGATGAGGTCGGTGGTATTGTCAAGGAGAAATCTTGCACATGGTTAGCATGCAACACAGGATGAATGTACAAAAATGTTTCATATTAATATTCATATTCTACATGGTATCTACAACAACAAGTGTTACGAAGAGTATTTGTTCTAACATACCAGGGATTACATTTCTAAAAAAATATTTGCCCCAAATACAATTGTCTATGTTGATTCCTAGATTTCTCGTATAGTTCTATCTGTGCTATATCAAGAAGATGCTTAATATGTGGTTCATGGTTTTGTGAAACCCTTATCAGTTTTAGTACATCCTTCTGGTTTGAAGAAGGCCTTGTGTGATCATGCCAAAAACTATGCACTAGTCCCTTTACTACTTCAACTAGCTTCATGTCACGACGTGGCTACCAACCAATGAAAGGCCCACAAATCTGTCTAAGCGGTTGTGTCATGATGTTCTCTTCTAATAGAATACCTATGGAGGGTTTTTACATTCAAATTAACTAGTTTAGATGTAGGATTGAGAAAACTAAGGACCCTGGTGTTCTTATTTACAATTTCTTGTGACAACACACAACGGGCCGCATTGCGGTCCTTTGAATGTGTGTTCTTACCAATTTTACCAAAGGCATCTTCTAATCTTTTGAATATATGAGAACTTGGTCCAAAAGTATTTATCATCTTTATCCCTAACAATTTATTAACAATATTCATGCCCCTAGATTGTAACAATGATAAAAATAATCTACATTTATCTCCATCACATTTAGAAACAAAATATTTATTTAGTATCTGTTGAGTTTGATAAGCAATACTAGATTTAGATAGTGTACCTTCAATGGAATTGAGGAGTCCTTCATCAACTTGTATACACTTCGGAGTTCTTCAACGTGTGCTTTCTAATGGAGGTAAGGGGGTTGGAATTCTATCGTATAGCGCATCAACAATACGCTCTGGCATTTCAGTAGCAACTTGTTGTCCTTCATTCTCTTCTTGGTAGTTGGATGGTGGAAGTCCAACATCCTCATCGTTGGTCCGGATAATATTTTCTTCTTCAATAGTAGGCTCCATGTCCAACACCTCTTCAACAGTAGGCTCCATGTCCAACGCCTCTTCATGAGATTCATCTTGAGATGGTAACTTATCACTTTGAATTGATGTGGGATTTGAAACATCCCCTAATGAGCACCTACGGTTTGCTTCTTGAATACTTCCATGGGGTGCTTGTTCAACAAATATTGTGGAAATTGAAGGTCCCTCTAGTGAATGCTTCTTTTTTTCTTGTGCTTGATTAATAGGATGAACCGTGGTATCCTCTATAATTGGATTTGGATTAGTTTCCAAAGAAAAACTCCGATTCATCATGTCTGTTCTTTTCTTTTCTTTCTCTTCTTCGATGACTTCTTGAGGTCTCTTCTTCCTTGCTGATTTTCTTCCTCGGTTACGTACATTCCCTATCACCACAATGATCAATTCAATATAGTTTGTTTTTGTTGCTCCTCAATTACAAGATTTCAAACCTTTAACTTTCTTTATAACTACTGATCCTTAAAGGTGCTTCAATCTTCCTTGTCAATTGTTCATATTTCCCATCAAAACAATGATGAATGGGGAAATTTACCTTTGGTTCTCTTGAATAATAAGCAAATGAAAGTTAAATGATAAATTGTTCCTCAAGTTGATTCTCTTGTACAATTATGTATATCCACCATCACCATGAAATAACGTTGAAGCTTGATATCTTATCCTATGTGCTCCTCAACCATGAAAGATGTCCTCAATGCTGCACCTGCATAACAAATAAAATGATGGAGAATGTGTATTGTGAGTATTTCCATAGGCAAGCTTGTGCTCTTGAAAAAAAAAGGGCGATAATTGGATTTTTCGTAAAAGCAGAGTAAAGTTGATCTTGAAGAAAAATAATCCACTATTTTTACAGTCCTACAATGCGCACACGTTATTGTTGCAGCTGCAACAAATTCCCAAAATTCTAAAATTTTTTGGGACCCTCCTCTGCTTTGGGTTAGTTTGATTTTCCTCCCTAATTTGATCTAATGATTTTTTTTAGAACGTTTCCTAATGCTTGGGTTGCTCTACTACATTGATTTGATTCCTCCCCTAATGCGTGAAGCAATATGATGTTTGGTTAGATCCTATTGCTGCCTTGGAATGCATTTTAACCACACTGAATCGGAAGATTATTTGATTGATGCTCCCACCGTTGCGGAAGACTATTGAGTCGTGACTTCGACTTTTTGTCCGATGCATTGGTTTTAATAGGCTTTTTTTCCGATTTCTTTGCTTTACCTCGGCTACTTTTGTGTTTCGGCTGTTTTTGAGCTTTACATTGGAACTTGTTGCCATTTCTTTTTCCGCCGTTGCAGACGGCAAATCACAATCTCTTCCGATCAATTTTTTTTGGTTTTGGTTTTTCTCCCGCTGTTATAGTTTCAGATGTTTAGGTCATTCAGAAGGTTGCTCCTTTTGTAATCCGCCATTGCGGCTACCAAAGCCCTTATCTCTCTGATCCAAAAGTATTCCGCTTCCGACTTAAAACCCAACGTTGCGGATGAAGGAAACACTAGCCCTTCCGATACGTTTTCGTGTTGCTTCTGACTCAGAGTTTACCCGTCGCGGGTGGTTTAACGATCTGATCATCTGCCGTTGCGGAAGAAAGTTTGCTTTCATCCTCCAATTCGAAAGCCCTCCGACGTCTGACCTTTTAGTTTTTTCCCACCATGCATGTTTTCGCGGATGGATTAACACTTTGGCTGTCCACCATTGTGGAAGGAAGTTTGCTTTCAACTTCTGACCCAAAAGCGGTCCGCCATCTGATCTTTTACCCATCGGGAGAGTTTGGTCACGTGTATATATATGGGGTCGAGGGTTTTTGTTTTTTATTGTTATTTTCAACTACCGTGCTCTATCGCTGTCATGCTATCGAGTGTTTGAGTTTGTTTGGACCCTATCACTGGTACCCGTGTCCAGGTGGCAGCTGTGGAAGCCTGACCATCGTCATTCTGCCATACACACCGGTTACGCATTAGTGCCAGGTAGGCTTTATTTACCTTCCGCGTTCTGTTTGAGCATTTGATAAGGTTTTCTGCGGTTAGTTTTGGTTGTGGTTGTTTTTCTCCGCCCCGTTAGATACACGCATATATAGTAGAGGGGGAGGGCGTATTATGACTGTTAGCATGGGCATTTTGACCCATGGAGTAATTTTCTGCCCGCGGCCTTTTGTGTGCAACCTTGCGCGTAGTGGGTGGGGGTTTGGTGCAGGCGGCCGTTACGCCGTCTGCACCAAGCTTCCCTGTGTGTGATGATGGGTTTGCAGGGGGAGGTTATGCAGTTTTTTCTGTAGCATTTGGTGGTTGCCCCTTTGTGTTGAGGTTTTTATATCACCCGCATCCTCGAAACCCAGTTTTTTTTTGCCTACGCGGTCCTGCGCTACCAAATTCATGCCCAGAGTCGAACCCAGCCTAGGAGGAGGGTGTATCACGATACATAATCATTGACCGTAGTTTTGCGCGGGGGGGTTTTCATTGATCAGGCGCACCTTAGAAACTCAAGCAGTGGTAGTGGTTTTGGTTAAGAGCTCCATTGAGGACTTGCGTAGTTTTCCTCGTCTGTCCCGCATAGTGATTTAATAATGGCACCCGCAGAGAGCGGAAGCTTTGATCATTTTAATATAGATGTTTTTCATCCGATTATGTTGGTAGATTTTCTTTTGGCATTGAAAAGCAGTGGTAGCTTGCATGCATAATCTTACTGCATATAACTATTTTCAGTCATGCTAGGTCATTGAATAATGGGCGTTGTGTTTCAATATCTCTGTTAGTTAGGCTTTTTCAGCCTAGGTACATGCATACATTGGTTTCCTTAATTGATTGCTATCATATTAAACATAGGATAAATGGCACATTGCACATTGATGTATACTAGTTTTCCACTCAGCCAAAAGGGCTTAATGTTACAAATTTTATGGCAGGAAGAATTCACCATGTCAAAGAGACAAAGGAAAGGGGCCCCTGTGGTCGAGGAAGAGCCAGAAGTAGAAGTTGTAACTAAGATATAATACATATACGAGGACACGAAGTGCATCTCTGGCATTGAACCTGAATACCAGTGGGGGGAAATCTATAGACTGATCACTCGAAGAGAGGTTCCTGACATAGGATTGGAGGAAGAATCCATATATGCTAACATTGAAAGATCTGCATTGATGAAGGTAGCCACTAGGCCAGAGCTGTTCCCATGCTCTAAAGTAATTGTGTGGATTTTGCCTCGGGAAGATGTCACAACAATGATTCTGGAAGATGTTAACAAATAGGGCTATGCTGCATACAGCCCTGGATATGTAGTGCTAGCCTGCCACCTGCCATACGCTCAAATATTTTTATCTGATGATTGGCTAAACAACATTAGAATGGACTTGATAGAAACCATGAAAAGAATGATGTTGACTGGAAAACATTTCAGGACCAGGGTAATAGGAGAATATGGTACTGCAAGTTTAAGGGCTCCATATAGATTCATAGCCTTGATGCTCAACAGAATATTTGGAAGAGCTCATGGTAGGCTCTTCAAGTTAGAATGGATCCCTATCATTTTTTATGTTGCAACCCAGGGGACAATTTTCAACTGGGCCAACCTTGTCTCAAATAGATTCTCTGCTTGCTTGGCCTCAGCCTTGGGAGGAGAGTCCCAGAAAAGGGCTAAATTTTATATGAGTTCAATACTGATAGACTATATATTATGCAACCAACCTTTCCCTGGTCTCAGGTGCATCTGGGACAGGGAAATAATTCCTGTTTATGCTGCTTACAAACCATTGTGGGGACATAAATATCACAGCCATTACAGAGAAGTCTGTGAACACTTCCTTATGCCTCTTTACACAATCATTTTCCTGAAGGAGTGTGATTGTATGTCGGAGGAGGCCATGCAAGTGATAGAAGAATACACAGACTACTACTTGACTGAAAATGGCATGTACTTCAGGATGTTTGGAGGTTCAAGAGCACCTTCCCTGCTGCCCAAATATGCAATTGATTACATTATCTACAAGGAGGCAGTCAGACAAGTGTTCTTGGATGGCATAGGGAGTTTCTTATTTGAGCACAAAAAGACTGCATACCCTCCTTTTCCCTTCAAGCTGGGAAGCTACAGATTCACTAGGGTGAAACAGGCTAATGAATTCATAGAGGAATTGGAGAGATTCTATTTTGGAGAAATGCCCTACCACAGAAACGACTCCCAAGGTAAAGTGGCCGAGCATTGCAAGGAAAACAAAGTGCATTTTAAGTATACCCATAATTTTGATAGGGAAGAATCTGTCTTCTGAAATGCCCCGAACATGACAGCACTAAAGAGAAGATTCAAGAAAAATATCACCACCAAAGGTGGGAAGGGGGATGAATAGGCTAAGGCTGAGGAAGAAGCAAAGAGAAGAAAAGAGGAAGCCCAGAGGTTGTCACAGGAAGCTACAGGGTGGCTGCATAGCGAAGAGGAAGAGAAAAGAAAAGCTGCCCAAGAAGCAGCAGAGAAAGCCCAGGAAGCAGCTAAAGAAGCAGAAGAAGCAGCTAGAAAAGCAGCTGAAGAAGCGAAGAGAAAGCTCGATGAGGAGCTACAAAAGTAGGAAGAAGCAAGGATGAGACTGACACAAATAGAGACAGAACAGTCAGCCGCTGGTATAGCTGGAGGACAGACTCAGGATACAGAAAACTCAGAGGTCCAGGACCCACAAGTGCCTGCTGCCAGCACACCCGTGGTTCCCACACTCAAGCTAGTTCCTTTTGTTCAGAAAAAGGGAGAAGAAATCCCTGACTTCAACACGGTCTTCTATGATCGGGCAACAAAGAGGATAGTAAAGAGAACGGAGAAGAAAGTTGAGGTAGGAAGTCTACCGGGAAAAATGATAACGGATACGGCTGTTATGTTAGGAACAGACCGAGATCCAAGATTCACCCTGAGAGCCGGAGTTGCACTAATCATCACCTCAGAAGATAACATGGACAAGGTGATGACTGATTTGGAGTCATCTAAAAAATCCTCTGCTCAGTTGAAGGATACATTGAGAAAAGAGAGAGAGGAAGGAAATAGGCTGAAACGAAAGTATGAAGACATGCATAGGGAGTTGAAGGCTTCTGAAGCTGAATTATAGGCCCTTCAAGTAGAGAGACAGGCTAGGGAGACCACCCAAGAATGCCTGGTGAAAGTACAGAATGAATATCAGTAGCTGAAGGCAGAGAAAGAGCAGCTGCTGTAGAAGGTAGAAGAGCTGGAAGAGCAGAAAAAGATTATCTTACAAGCTAGCAAGCTGCACACCCAAGAGCAGAACAAGAAGCATCAAGAGCAGATTGCCTCTCTGACAGCTGCTCTGGAGGAAGCAAAGGAGCAGCAAGTCAACCTCCAGCCATTCAAAGAGCATGTCTTGGCCCAGAAAGCTAAGATGTTGCAGCTGCAGACTGCTATAGAGGAGGAGAGGTGCAAAATCCTGCAGCTAAATAGCCGATTGGAGGAGATCCTGGATACCTCATCTTACTTTGTAGACAGATCTCAGGATGTCCTTGAAGTCCTGACTGCAAGGATGGCAAGGCTGGAAAACAATGAGGAGACTCCAGCAGAGCTGCCATCAAAGGATAAACAAGCCCTCAAGCGGGATTATGACTTAATAGAATTTGCTATTAACACTGCAGAGGATTTCAAGAAAGCAGTCAAGAAGACAAAAGGACTATGCACCGAGTTCTTCAGAAGACTTCTCATTACCTACAACTGGTGCCAGATAGAGGCTGAGCAAAGGCTGGATGCTTTCCCGGATCACCACGTTTTTGTGGAACTATTGTAGAAGAGATACTAGGAGGAGGAAGCTAAGGTACAGGACATTAAATCCCTGGCTAATCAGATCTTGAGAAGTGAAGTAGGTCATTCAGCTATTAGTGTACAGATTCTGGAGGATCAGCTTCGATTGAGTACAACCAGGATTGATGCTATAAAAAACCAAGCTGAAAAGTTTGAGATCAATATCCAGTTTTTGGAGCCTTGCGCCTTTGAAGGCCTTGCTGCTGAAGCTTCTGCCTAGAAGAAGTTTCTAGATTCCCAAGTGGGGCCCTCCTCATAAAGGACTGATTGATTTTGTAATATTGTAACAATTTTGTAAAACATTTGGGGAAGATAAAACGTTTGGAAACGAGGAGTTGGGAAGCCCAAAGGTCACTTTGGGCAGCCCAACAGTCTCACCCCTTTTTGTATAAGTATGGAAGACTTAGAGGGAAACATGGCTTTTTCCCAGTTGGACATGAAATGTAATATTGTAAGAAGAACTATTTCTCTTTGCAATAAAGAAAGAATGTTTGCCTGTTGGAGAAAGAATTGGTGGGATTTTCAAATGTTGTGCAATGGATGGTGGGAAGATGAACTACTTTGTTTTTCCAGCTTTTTCCATTAACTATGAGATCGTTCTAACCCTTATGACCTAAGTCTTTGTTTAAACGATTTCTGGTTTATCTCGTGAAAGGACCACCGTGAGTAATGTATGTTGTTCCTAAAACAATTGGCTATCTGATTGTTGAAATATCTTTAATCGTTCATGCGTTGTAGAAAGAAATATCAGCTAATTGTAATTTCTCTTTATCATGCATGCACATACACATTAATCATTAATAAATTACAATTTTGCTCCCCGGGGATAGGTAATTAGGTAGATGGATAGATAGGTAGTTAGTTTGTTTCATTGCTGCATATGTGATTCAGATGCTCGTGAGCCTAAGACGAGAGGTAAAAACCCGCGCATCACATTGTGACTGCCCCTTGCATCTTAATCATCATGCATTGTTAATTAGGAACTTGCATCTCATACATTAAGTCAAAAACACAAAAATACATGGTGGATCGGGCCGTAACCGGTAAACCTTTTGTTTTTGTTACCTGATCTACGATAGTCGGACCGCAAACCAGATGGATTCCCTATACCAAACAGTCAACAGGCTAGTTGGGAACGTTGACTGGGGAGAATCCCTTGCTATTGTTGCCTGCGAATTTCTAGGCCTCAACAGTTCTGGTGCTAGAAGGAGGGCCGCCAGTGCATGGCTGGCCGTGGAAACTCAGTTTCCCAGGATTACCCTACCAACAGATATTCAAAAGCTTTAACCTGACCAAAGTAGACTCATCGGTTTCTGTTCTACCTGTGAAGTAAGAAAACCTGGTTTCACCTCGCGTTGTTCTTTGCTCAGACTCTTGTTCTTATACCTGTGCTCATGGCTGGTGTGATTGTGAATCAGCCCAACCCATTTCCTGCCTGGAGAGCGAGATCACCTTTGAACCTCACACCTCCTTTGCATAACCTACCTTAGGCCTTCGACAAGCTGTTGCCTAAGTTTGACCCCGAAGAAAGGACTACTGTAGATGACCATCTGCAAAGATTTTATCTAGCATTAGAAGGGCTAAGGGTTGGGGAGTATGAAGATGTGGTCTGTAGACTGTTCCCGCACACCCTGAAAGGAGCAGCAGCATCCTGGTATTTTAGTTTGCCTGCAAACTCCATTCCTAACTGGGACACCTTCGAAAGGCTCTTCCGAAGTAAATACATAGCCCAAAAGACACATGCCTCATTGATGAAAGGTCTTTGTTTGTTGAGAAAAGAGAAGAATGAAAAGGTACATAAGTTCACTCAAAGATTCTCAATATACCTAAAGAACTTTTCTGAAGCTGACAGACCCTCAGACAAGGTCTTAATTGAATATTATACCTCAGCCCTAGGGCCTGAGCTGGCCATGTTTGCCAAGATGAAAGCCAAACCTACATTGGTAGAGACTTATGAAGAGGCATAAAGAGTAGAGGCTGAGAGGGAAAGTGTAGAAGATTATCCTGATTTACCTCGAGAGAGAGCTACAAATAGAAGAGCTTTACTATTGTCTAAACCTAAAGAGGATCAATCACATGATTATCAGGGAATGCTGAAAATGATGCAGAAGCTATCCAACCGAATAATAGATCTAGAAAAGGAAAGGGATATTCAGAAAACTCATAATCCCTACTATCCGAAAAGAGAGGATAACAACCAATGGAAATTCCCTCCACCCAATTTGGCATCAATAAATATAACAAAAGTAAAGGGGGATAATTTCTGTACTTTTCACCAACAACCTCATTCTGAAAAGAAGTGTCCTCAATGGTTACATTCAATGACATTGGTGATGAATAAGTTGTTGGACCCTCAATTGACTAAGGACAGTGGTAAAGAGGAAAATAAAAACCAGATCATGGAGAAACAAGATATTGATAACATGTTTTCATGGAATGGTGTCTCACTGTTTGACACCGAAGAAAGTTCTCCTAAATCTGAATGCACATCTACAAAAATGAGGGACATGGGTTTAACAATTGAAGACAATGCCATAATTTCGAAGATTACAAATCTGCAGGAGAATGTCAAAAGACAGGTAGAAGTGGAAGCTGAGGACAAAACACATAGAGCCAATACCCTTGACCAAGAGGCAGAGCCAATCACTGAGACTGTCAAACCTGTAGAAGAACCGACAGGTGTCAGCGAGGAAAACTCTAATGAAACCGAAGAGCTTGAAGAGGACATACCTACTCAGAACCAACCAGGAGAAGAAGACATAGAACCTGGATGGGAAGAAAAATATGACACCTTACCTTTTCTTGTGACCCTAGAAATGCTGAATTATAATGTGCATATCTGCTTAGTAGAATCTGGAGCAGCGGTAAATGTTATGCCCCTTGAGATTTTCCAAAGGATTAATGGACAGCCAGAGTCCACATCTTGTGAAGTCACGCAATTAGATAGCACAGGTGTCAAATTAGTGGGAGAGATGAAAAATGTCCTCGTTCACTTTTCTGCAAACAACAAGATATGTCAATTTATCGACATCACGGTGGCTGACATACCACGTGGATATGGGCTTATTCTCAACCGAGATTGGTCTGCCAGGTTGAAAGGTTATTTTTCTTCAGATTGGTCTCATTTACTGTTGCCTCTCAAGGGTACCCCAAATCAGGTGAAAATTTTGAGAGAGCCGTACATGAAGCATATTGTCACTAGGCTAGGAGAGGGTAATGAATCTGCTGATTCTGTCCTGGGAAATTATCTGACTGAGCTTAAGCTAAGACATCATACCTCAAGACAGGCCAGTGCTATGACTGAAAATTGGCCTGAGCTCCTTCATTTCCCTCAGGCTAAAAGGGATGACTATAGGAAAGTAGACATGCTTTCAATTTAAAAAATGGCACACCTAGACCATGGTTAAATTTCTCGTGTCTATGATCCAGCCCACCCCTTCGCTCCCTAGATTTAAATATTTTCAGGAGTGGGCAGAATTTTCTTTTCTTGTTGTGTTGTACATAAATAAATTGATTTGTTTTCTTTAATGCTTGGTACTATTTTCTTTCTTTAACGCTTTGATGCTGTTTTCTTCTGATTATTTGATTTGATACTGTTTTCTTTTATTGCTTTGTTAGCATTTATTTTGGCTTTGAATAAAGAGGCAAAATTTTGGTTGCAATGGAAACATCAGGGTTCTTAGTTAACTAAAATATTGAGCAAAGACTGGGCTTTAAACATAGAATGTCTTCTAGTAGCAGTGTTCCTAACTGGTCATGCTTTCATTGAAGTCTTACTTAACCCCTGTAAATAACTTAGAAGTGAATCTGGTCTGGAATACTATTTCGAGGCTCCATCCATTTCACATCTTAAAAGTCCAAGGGAGTGATAGCAAAAGACCCATGGAAAGGAAGCAGGGTAAACGGTATATCATATATAAACGATCCCATGCCATAATTTCAAAAAAGGCTAAAAGATACCAAGAGTCAAAACTCCTGAAAGAAACAAGACACTTCGAAGCAAAGTATCAAAAGCATGAATTGCTAATTGCCAAAAGTTCCTCTCCGTCCGTGAGATGAAAAGCTAATTCTTGTCTCACACAAAAGGACACTATGGGATAGAGGAGCCTGAATTAAATTTAGAAAGAAAGGAAAATGGAGGACTCACAAGAACTAAAGTTCAAATGGCACAAAAGTGCAATTGGCATGGGAATGAGGAACAAAAGGATAATGCTGTTTACTATCTGTTACAATCCTGTGGTGTACAAGCTTGAAACTACCCAAGGATGGGTAAAATAAATCTCATTTCTTAGGCTTCAAAAGAGTTATTCAGACTTGCATTATTTCTGGTGTTAGCATTTCCCAAAGAATGGACTGCTTCTCAATGATTTAAATGCATAGGTTGGCCAGCGTAGGGATACAAACATCTAGAATATTTCGAATTTTATTCAGACGGTCTTGCACTGGGAAGGATTTAATTCAGAAATATGGGGTTCACCAGGTAGTTGCCAATTGTTGCAGCTGCAACAAATTCCTAAAATTCTAAATTTTTTTGGGACCCTCCTCTGCTTTGGGTTAGTTTGATTTTCCTCCCTAATTTGATGTAATGATTTTTTTTAGAACGTTTCCTAATTCTTGGGTTGCTCTACTACATTGATTTGATTCCTCCCCTAATGCATGAAGCAATCTGATGTTTGGTTAGATCCTATTGCTGCCTTGGAATGCCTTTTCACCACACTGAATCGGAAGATTGTTTGATTGACGCTCCCGCCGTTGCGGAAGACTATTGAGTCGTGACTTCGACTTTCTGTCCGATCCATTGGTTTTAATAGGCTATTTTTCCAATTTCTTTGTTTTACCTCGGCTACTTTAGTGTTTCGGCTGTTTTTGAGCTTTACATCGGAACTTGTTGCCATTTATTTTTCCGTCGTTGCGGACGGCAAATCACAATCTCTTCCGATCAATTTTTTTTGGTTTTGGTTTTGCTCCCACTGTTATAGTGTCATATGTTTAGGTCATTTTTAATACCCGATGTTGCGGAAGGTTGCGCCTTTTGTAACTCCACCGTTGCGGCTGCCAAAGCCCTTACCTTTCCGATCCAAAAGTATTCCGCTTCCGACTTAAAACCCAACGTTGCGGACGGTGGTGCACCTTAAGGTTCTGCCGTTGCGGACAAAGGAAATGCTTGCCCTTCCGATACGTTTTCGTGTTGCTTCCGACTCAGAGTTTACCCATCGCGGGTGGTTTAGCGATCTGATCATCCGCCGTTGCAGAAGAAAGTTTGCTTTCATCCTCCGATTTGAAAGCCCTTCGACGTCCGACCTTTTAGTTTTTTCCCACCATGCATGTTTTCGCGGATGGATTAACACTTTGGTTGTCCGCTGTTGCGGAAGGAAGTTTGCTTTCAACTTCCAACCCAAAAGCGGTCCGCCATCTGATATTTTACCCACCACGAGAGTTTGGTCGCGTGTATATATATGGGGTCAAGGGGTTTTGTTTTTTATTGTTATTTTCAACTACCGTGCTCTGTCGCTGTCGTGCTGTCGAGTGTTCGAGTTTGTTTGGACCCTATCGTTGGTACCCACGTCCAGGTGGCAGTTGTGGAAGCCTAACCATCATCATCCCGCCATACACACTGGTTACACATCAGTGCCAGGTAGGCTTTATTTACCTTCCCCGTTCCGTTTGATCATTTGATAAGGTTTTCTACGGTTAGTTTTGGTTGTGGTTGTTTTTCTCCACCCCGTTAGATACACGCATATATAGTAGAGGGGGAGGGAATATTATGATTGTTAGCACGGGCATTTTGACCCACAGAGTAATTTTCTGCCCGCGGCCTTTTGTGTGCAACCTTGCGCGTAGTGGGTGGGGGTTTGGTGCAGGCGGTCGTTACACCGTTTGCACCAAGCTTCCCTGTGTGTGATGATGGGTTTGCAGGGGGAGGTTATGCGGTTTTTTCTGTAGAATTTGGTGGTTGCCCCTTTGTGTTGAGGTTTTTATATCACCCACATCCTCGAACCCCAGTTTTTTTTGCCTACGCGGTCCTGTGCTACCAAATTCATGCCCAGAGTCGAACCTGGGCCTGGGAGGAGGGTGTATCACGATACATAATCATTGATCGTAGATTTGTGCGAGGGGGTTTTAGTTGATCAGGCACACCTTAGAAACTCACGCAGTGGTAGTGGTTTTGGTTAAGAGCTCCATTGAGGACTTGCATAGTTTTCCCCGTCTAGCCCGCACAGTGATTTGATAATGGCACCCGCAGAGAGCGGAATCTTTGGTCATGTTAATATAGATGTTTTTCGTCCGATTATGTTGGTAGATTTTCTTTTGGCATTGAAAAGCAGTGGTATCTTGCATGCATAATCTTACTGCATATAACTATTTTCAGTCATGCTAGGTCATTGAATAATGGGCGTTGTGTTTCAATAGCTCTGCTAGTTAGGATTTTTCAGCCTAGGTACATGCATACATTGGTTTCCTTAACTGATTGCTATAATATTAAACATAGGAGAAATGGCACATTGCACATTGATGTATACTAGTTTGCCACTCAGCCAAAAGGGCTTAATGTTACAAATTTTATGGCAGGAAGAATTCACCATGTCAAAGAGACAAAGGAAAAGGGCCCCTGTGGTCGAGGAAGAGCCAGAAGTAGAAGTTGTAACTAAGACAGAATACATATACGAGGACACAAAGTGCATCTCTGGCATTGAACCTGAATACCAGTGGGGGGAAATCTATAGATTGATCACCCAAAGAGAGGTTCTAGACATAGGATTGGAGGAAGAATCCATATATGCTAACATTGAAAGATCTGCACTGATGAAGGTAGCCACCAGGCCAGAGCTGTTCCCATGCTCTGAAGTAATTGGGTGGATTCTACCTCGGGCAGATGTCACAACAATGATTCTGGAAGATGTTAACAAACAGGGCTATGCTACATACAACCCTGGATATGTAGCGCTGGCCTACCACCTACCAGAAGCTCAAATATTTTTATCTGATGATTGGCTAAACAACATTAGAATGGACTTGATAGAAACCATGAAAAGAATGATGTTGACTCGAAAACATTTCAGGACGAGGGTAACAAGAGAATATGATACTGAAAGTTTAAGGGCTCCATACAGATTCATAGCCTTGATGCTCAACATAATATTTGGAAGAGCTCATGGTAGGCTCTTCAAGTTAGAATGGATCCCTATCATTTTTTATGTTGCAACCCAGGGGACAATTTTCAACTGGGCCAACCTTGTCTCAAACAGCCTCTCTGCTTGCTTGGCCTTAGCCTTGGGAGGAGAGTCCCACAAAAGGGTTGAATTTTATATGAGTTCAATACTGATAGACTGTATATTATGCAACCAACCTTTCCCTGGTCTCAGGTGCATTTGGGACAGGGAAAGAATGCTTGTTTATGCTGCTTACAAACCATTGTGGGCACATAAATATCACAACTATTACAGAGAAGTCTGTGAACACTTCCTTATGCCTCTATACACACTCATTTTCCTGAAGGAGTGTGATTGTATGTCATAGGAGGCCATGCAAGTGATAGAAGAATACGCAGACTACTACTTGACTGAAAATGGCATGTACTTCACGATGTTTGGAGGTTCAAGAGCACCTTCCCTGCTGCCCAAATACGCAACTGATTACATTATCCACAAGGAGGCAGTCAGGCAAGTGTACTTGGATGGCATAGCGGAGTTTCTTATTCGAGCACAAAAAGGCTGCGTACCCTCCTTTTCCCTTCAAGCTGGGAAGCTACAGATTCACTAGGGTGAAACCGTCTGATGAATTCGTAGAGGAACTGGAGAGATTCCATTTTGGTGAAATGCCCTACCACAGAAACGACTCCCAAGGTAAAGTGGCCGAGCGTTGCAAGGAAAACAAAGTGCATTTTAAGTATACCCATCATTTTGATAGGGAAGAATCTGTCTTTTGAAATGCCCCAAACATGACAGCACTGAAGAGAAGATTCAAGAAAAATATCACCACCAAAGGTGGGAAGGGGGATGAATAGGCTAAGGCTGAGGAAGAAGCAAAGAGAAGAAAAGAGGAAGCCCAGAGGTTGGCACAGGAAGCTGATGGGTGGCTGCACAGCGAAGAGGAAGAGAAAATAAAAGCTACCCAAGAAGCAGCTAAGAAAGCCTAGGAAGCAGCTAAAGAAGCAGAAGAAGTAGCTAGAAAAGCAGCTGAAGAAGCGAAGAGAAATATCGATGAGGAGCTACAAAAGCAGGAAGCAGCAAGGCTGAGGATGACACAAACAGAGACAGAACAATCAGCCGCTGGTACAGCTGGAGGACAGACTCAGGATACGGAAAACTCAGAGGTCCAGGACCCACAAGTGCCTGCTTCTAGCACACCCGTGGTCCCCACACTCAAGCTAGTTCCTTTTGTTCAGAAAAAGGGAGAAGAAATCCCTGACTTCAACACGGTATTCTATGATCAGGTTACAAAGAGGATAGTAAAGAGAATGGAGAAGAAAGTTGAGGCAGGAAGTCTACCAGGAAAAATGATAACGGATACGGCTGTTATGTTAGGAACAGACCGAGATCCAAGATTCACCCCGAGAGCCGGAGTTTCACTAATCAGCGCCTCAGAAGATAACATGGACAAGGTGATGACTGATTTGGAGTCATCTAAAAAATCCTCTGCTCAGTTGAAGGATACATTGAGAAAAGAGAGAGAGGAAGGAAATAGGCTGAAATGAAAGTATGAAGACATGCAGAGGGAGTTGAAGGCTTCTGAAGCTGAATTACAGGCCCTCCAAGTAGAGAGACAGGCTAGGGAGACCACTCAAGAATGCCTGGTGAAAGTACATAACGAATATCAGGAGCTGAAGGTAGAGAAAGAGCAGCTGCTGTAGAAGGTAGAAGAGCTGGAAGAGCAGCAAAAGATTATCTTACAAGTCGGTGTGATGCACACCCAAGAGTAGAACAAGAAGCATCAAGAGCAGATTGCCTCTCTGACAGCTGCTCTGGAGGAAGCAAAGGAGCAGCAATTCAACCTCCATCCATTCAAAGAGCATGTCTTGGCCCAGAAAGCTAAGATGCTACAGTTGCAGACTGCTATAGAGGAGGAGAGGTGCAAAATACTGCAGATAAATAGCCGATTGGAGGAGATCCTGGACACCTCATCTTACTTTGTAGACAGATCTCAGGACGTCCTTGAAGTCTTGACTGCAAGGATGGCAAGGTTGGAAAACAATGAGGAGACTCCAACAGAGCTGCCATCAAAGGATAAACAAGCCCTCAAGCGGGATTATGACTTAATAGAATTTTCTATTAACACCGCAGAGGATTTCAAGAAAGTAGTCAAGAAGACAAAAGGACTATGCACCGAGTTCTTCAGAAGACTTCTCATTACCTACAACCGGTGCCAGATAGAGGCTGAGAAAAGGCTGGATGCTTTCCTGAATCACCACGCTTTTGTGGAACTGTTGCAAAAGAGATACCAGGAGGAGGAAGCTAAGGTACATGACATTAAAGCCTTGGATAATTAGATCTTGGGAAGGGAAGTAGGTCATTTAGCTATTAGTGTACAGATTCTGGAGGATCAGCTTCGATTGAGTGCAGCCAGGATCGATGCTATAAAAAGCCAGGCTGAAAAGTTTGAGATCAATATCCAGTTTTTGGAGCCTTGCACCTTTGAAGGCCTTGCTGCTGAAGGTTCTGCCTGGAAGAAGTTTCTAGATTCCCAAGTGGGGCCCTCCTCATAAAGGACTGATTGATTTTGTAATATTGTAACAATTTTGTAAAACATTTGGGGAAGATAAAACGTTGGGAAACGAGGAGTTGGGAAGCCCAAAGGTCACTTTGGGCAGCCCAACAGTCTCACCCCTTTTTGTATAAGTATGGAAGACTTAGAGGGAAACAGGGCTTTTTCCCAGTTGGACATGAAATGTAATATTGTAAGAAGAACTATTTCTCTTTGCAATAAAGAAAGATTGTTTTCCTGTTGGAGAAAGAATTGGTGGGATTTTCAAATGTTGTGCAATGGATGGTGGCAAGATGAACTATTTTGTTTTTCTAGCTTTTTCCATTAACTGTGAGATCGTTCTAACCCTTATGACCTAAGTCTTTGTTTAAACGATTTCTGGTTTATCTCGTGAAATGACCACCGTGAGTAATGTATGCTGTTCCTAAAACAATTGGCTATCTGATTGTTGAAATATATTTAATCGTTCATGTGTTGTAGGAAGAAATATCAGCTAACTGTAATTTCTCTTTATCATGCATGCACATACACATTACTCATTAATAAATTACAATTTGGCTCCCCGGGGATAGGTAATTAGGTAGCTGGATAGATAGGTAGTTAGTTTGTTTCATTGCTGCATATGTGATTCAGATGCTGGTGAGCCTAAGATGAGAGGTAAAAACCTGTGCATCACATTGTGACTGCTCCCTGCATCTTAATCATCCTGCATTGTTAATTAGGAACTTGCATCTCATACATTAAGTCAAAAACACAAAAATACACGGTGGATCGGGCCATAACCAATAAACCTTTTGTTTTTGTTACCTGACCTACGGTAGCCAGACCGCAAACCGGACGGATTCCCTATACCAAAAAGTCAACGGGCTAGTTGGGAACGTTGACTGGGGAGAATCCCTTGTTGTTGTTGCTTGCGAATTTCCAGGCCTCAATAGTTATATAGAGTAAAAATGCATACGCGATTTGTAGAAGTAAAACATGCACGCGATATGTTTGAGCACAATTAATAGGGTAGGTGCACGGCTAAGGCAACGAATAAAATCATAAGAAAACAAATGTTTTCTATGGTTAGAAACAAAACAAATGCTTTTAGTGTTCCCTTCTTTTCATGCATATAAATGTTTCTCTCTATACCCCCAATAATCCCTAGATATCCCTATCTCTTTCTAAATATACCTCCCTCATTCTCTTTACATCCCTCCCTATATGTTTCTTTCTCTCCCTTACTCCATCCCTCCCTCTCTCACTGTGATGATGATGATGGTGATGATGATGATGAACATGATGATGATGATGAAGGAGACGATGATGATACTGATGGTGATGAAGACGATGATGATTATCATGATGGTGATGATGATGATGATGAAGATGACGATGATGATGACGATGATGATGACGATGAAGATGATGACGATGACGACGACGATGATGATGATGATGAAGATGATGACGATGATGATGATGAAGATGATGATGATGATGTCGATGATGATTATGATGATGATGATGATGAAGATGATGATGATCATGGTGATGAAGATGATGATGATGAACATCATGGTGATGATGATAATGATGAAGAAGATTAGCATGATGGTGATGAAGAAGATGCTGATGATTATGATGGTTATGAAGAAGATCATGATGATGGTGATGAAGAAGATCATGATCATGGTGATGAAGAGGATGATGATGGACATGATAATGATGATGATAATGATGATGATGATGATTATGTTGATCATGATCATGATGATGAAGATGATGATGATCAACATGATGGCGATGAAGAAGATGATGATGATTATGATGGTTATGACGATGATGATGGTCATGATGATGATGATGATCATGGTGCTGAAGACGACGACGACGACGATGATAATGATGAACATGATGATGGTGATGATGATGAACATGATGATGGTGCTGCTGATGATGAACACGATGATGATGATGAAGATGGCGACAACGATGATGATGATGATGATCACGATGATGATTATGATGATGATGATGATGATTATGAGGATGATGATGATGAGATCGACGATGATGACGACGACGATGATGATCATGGTGATGAAGACGATGATGATGAACATGATGATGATGATGATAATGATGAGGATGATGATGATGATGATGATGATGATGATGATGATGATGATGATGATGAAGACGATGATGATCAACATGATGACGACGACGACGATGATGATTATGATGGTTATGATGATTATGATGATGACGATGATGATGATTATGATTATTATGAAAAGTTGTTGGTTATACAATTTGGATCTAATAAAGAAAAATGTTGAGATGATACAATTTGGATCTATAAAGTAAGTTGTTGAGATGATACAATTTGGATGCATTATAGCTATATCAGTGTGATCAATTTTTTGTAACTCATAAAACTTAATTAAAACCTAATAAAATATTTTATATAAACTTAAAATTAATAATTACATCTATTGGAGTTTATATCTTGGGGTAGACTACCATTTATGTTTTTTTCTATATTGAAGAACTGAGGAAGATCAGATCAACTGATATACGTATCAATCCCCAACAAAGTCGCCATATTTGTAACCAGGAATATTTCATCTTTTGCAGATAGAAGCTATTCCTCTAGTCTGAATGGTTCAGATCCAGAACAAATGAGTGAATGACAAAGGATGAAGACCCTCCCTGGATGTCGTAGACACCTAGAATGCTGCTTCGACAGTGAATCTATGTACCTACAACCATATAAAAAATGCAAACACATCAAAGATACTAGAACATCAGCTACTTATCCATGTTAGTGACTAAGGAATCTAACAACATGTGCATGCGAAATCAAAACAACAGTAATGTGGGACAGAAATTAGCTTTGAATTAAGATGAATGGAGAAGTTTACAACCAATTAATCCTTAGTGTCGACATGCATCTCCATGAGACAAACACTTCATCCCCATAAGCTCCAACTTTGCTCTCTATGCTCTCCAATGGCTTGGGCCAAGTGGTCAATCCAACAGCATAACAATACCTCTATATTTCTCCACCTCAACCATGGACATGAGCTTGTGTTTATAAGGCTCAATGGATAGGAATGGTTGAGAGATTTGTGGATGAGGTGGCCTCCAAGATCTTATGATGGGGGATATTGAGCTCAATTGACCCATAATGTTAGGGATAAGGGAGGACACGAGGCTCATGATCTAGAAGCCTCGAGAAACTTCTATTTTTCCCATTTTACCCAGGGTACCACTTTTCTCCTCTTATGACAGAGTGGTTTAGATGAGAAATGCTTATGGACCAAAGGCCACAGGCGGTGCCACCGCTTATGGAAAACATGATGAAGGCGATGAAAGCAAGGTACTGCTCATGGTTCACAGGGAAAGTGCAGTGCTGAGTATTTTCATGTAGAATTGATAAACAACATGGGTTTCCACTCCAAGTGATGGGATTAAGAGCACGTATGTAAGTCAAAGGTCTTATCACATGGTGGTGACATGATTTTGGTATAACACATGGGTGGAGAAATACTACAGCGAAGGTTTAGGGAAGAAATGGGAAGTTAGACCTGAGGATTATGACATAAACAAGGTAGGGAGTAGGCCGCGAGGGTTGGAAGTCTAGGGAAGAGGCATATCCTAGCATCCCAATGGAACAATGAAGGTGGATGTAAGTGAACATTGATACTTTAGGGAGCAAGGATTGGATTATCGATAGTGGGGTTTCCAAGCATATGACGGGATTCAAAGAATCATTTGTGAAATTATCATAATATGAGTCACCCCATAAGGTGAAACTTGGGGATGACTACCAGTATCCAATAAAAGGTAGTGGTGAATCCTCCTACAAGTTAGACTCTGGAAAGTCTATGAAAATGAAGGATGTCTTGTTTGTACAAGGACTAAAGAAGAACCTCCTCTCCATCTCTGCATTGGATGCAAAAGGCATGAGGGTTTCATTTGTATATGGTCAAGTTCTTATGTGGCCGAAGGGAAAGACTATAGATGATGCAATTGTGATTGGAGAGCAAGAGGGAGGATTATACAAGATAAAGGGCCAACCAGAAGAAGCCTTGGTCCATGAATTAGTAGAGTCAAATGAACTTTGGCACAGAAGGCTTGCACATGTGAACTATAGAGCACTACCACTTGCAAGAAAAGTTGTTGAAGGTATTCTAGAAATATAGGCAAAACATGAAGGTGTTTGCAAAGGATGTGCGAAAGGAAAGAACACAAAGAAGAAATTTCCAATTAGCGAGAGCAAAGAAAAAGGAATATTGGAAATCATCCACTCTAATGTATGCAGTCCGATGTCATCCAGTTCATTTAGTGGGTATGTATGCTATGTTTCTTTCATTGATGATTTTTCTAGGAAGACACAGATATACTTCTTGAAGAAAAAAGATGAAGTATTCATTGAAGTTCAAGGAATTCAAAGCCTTGATAGAGAACCACATAGAAAATAAAATTAAGACCTTTCGATCAGATAATGGCAGAGAATTCACATCAAATGAATTCAAAGAATTATGCAGAGAATCAGGGATTAGGAGGGATTTCATCCACAATAGAATGGGGTTGCAAAAATAAAGAATAGATCGATCATGGAAGCTACAAGGGTAATGCTTGATGATTAAGATCTTCCCATGCATATATGGGCAGAAGCTGCTAGGACAACTATGTATGTACACACCCATACTCCACATAGAGTACTTGAGAACAAGACACCTGAAGAAGTCTTCTTCGACAAGAAACTAGAAGTCAGTTATCTCAGAATATTTGACTGTCCAGTGCACATACACATTACAAAAGAAAAAAGAGGACAAATTTAGATCCTTCAGGAAAGAAGGGTATATTTATGGGATATAGTGAAAGCTCAAAGGCTTACAGAATATATTTCCCAGGATTCAAGAAGATCGACATCAGCAAGGACGTAACATTTGACGAAGACTCAGCTTACATCAAATCCAGAAAGACACTTGCTGAAGACCCTGAAGAAATAGAAGTACCTAGAATTCAAGATAGAACTATGAACGATGTAACTCAAGAAGAAGATCGAGAAATAGAAGAACCATAGGAACCTATATATATATATATATATATATATGCAAGTTGTACTACTTATAATGATACAAATAGTTTGTTCTCATTTGGCTAGATATTCTTGACATCAATTCTAAGAATTTACAACTCATTGGCACACATTTATTTTGAATGACCTTAATTTATGCTGAAATATTACACTTTTCGTCAGCAAGTATATACGTCATCCAGGATATTATGGGTTTTTCATTTGCAGGTATGTTGGAACTCAAATTATGCTTTGTAACCCATTCTATGCAATTGGCTATGCACTTGTTACATCATGCACGCAAAAATTGTATCAAACGTTAAAATTAGGAGGAAAGGATTAGAGAATAATGGATTTTCTAGGGCTGATGGAGTGAAAGTTGGACTAGAATAGTTGTTCAAAAGGGGTGGAAAAAAGGGGAGAGGTTTTCGAGATGGAAGAATCTCTCCATAAAACGAGGTGTGGTATTTATTAAATGTTTTCTGATAGATGGTGACTTTGTCTTGGTCGCTATGAGGGATCCAGGGAGTGGTTTACCACATGGAAAGTCCTGAGGGGCTAGGATGGTTTGCTAAAAACCTGGAATAATTAATACAGATAAGAGAAATGGTGTGGGATTAAATCCTTATGCTTGACAAGTTTAGGATGGACTAATCCCATATAAAAACTCATCAAATTTCTTTATGATCAATGAGATAAGGATGAATTTAAAAATTCGGCTAAGAAAGCAACATATTTAGAGCATCCGAG
Source organism: Pseudotsuga menziesii (assembly GCA_001517045.1). Lineage (NCBI taxonomy): Eukaryota > Viridiplantae > Streptophyta > Pinopsida > Pinales > Pinaceae > Pseudotsuga > Pseudotsuga menziesii. Next base: position 32,180 of record LPNX010721962.1, on the reverse strand, counting down.
TTGACCACAATTGACAGTTGCAAATTGGAGCATCTGTATTTGACAAGTGGTGATAGAGAAAAATAACTCAATAAGTTAATTAATTTAGAGAAATAACATATTAGGGAGAAAAGTCCTCCCACTCTCTTTGTATAGAAATTCACATATTTGGATTAAGGTGTTCACTTATTTGGAAGGACCCACTCTCTTCTACCAATGAAGGAATTCAGTTTGTCCATGGTAGAATCTAGATCACTTAAGATTTAAATTTATTTGAGTTTGTGTTTGCTATCAGTGGCACAAGGATTTCTTGCCTCTTGGACTAGAGATGGAACTTGAGATTATTTTTTCTCTGTTGACCTATTAACAATTGGTCTAATCATTTCTAGATTCTATATTGCATGTTTACCCATGGAAATTTATGTTTAATTTATAGCTTATGGTTTTGGTCGATTCCACATACATATGAATGTATGTCATAAGACAAGTTTGTTATATATACTTATGTGCTTTCTCTCATGTTTCAAAATTGTTACAGATGCATATGCTGGATGAATGATAGCCCTGTCCTTGAGCATATATTATATGAATGAATAAGATCTAGCTAAGGCCAAGATAGAAAACTAATAAGACGTGCTTGTGCCTTTGATTAAACATCAAGTGGTAATTATATATAAGTATTATTTTTGAAATATTATTTCAGATCCATGAGGTAGTTAGAGATGGGGATAATTTCTTTTGCTATTATGTTTCTGTCTTTTGAACCACTTGCAACTAGTACTAGTTCACAAAAGTGAATTTTGAGTTAAAACCATTGGACTAAGCGTGTGCTTAAGCGATGGATTGTCTAATCGAAAATAATCACATGAATTTCCATTAATTCCTTATTAGGCTTACAGAAACTTCCTGTAATCCCTAGAGAATCACGAGAGTAAGCCTCTTGACCAAATTGAGTCATTTTGTTATATAGTTAGATGTTTGGTTATTTTTGTCTAGTATATTATACATGAATCACTTCTTATTTCCTAGGAAACAAGTGAAACTGCCTTGAATTGATGTCCCTCCCATAAACTAACAACCCATCCTAGATTTTTTATGTGGACTAAAGGCCATGAACTTGAGGTGTACACACACACACACATCCTAAATTCTTATTACAATCACTTGCTTCCCAAAGTGTGCTCGACCCCTTGAAGGGAAAATCATGGAGTTCCATGTAGTTGGCCTGCAAAAAAAATGTCTTTTCATGCTATCTTAAACTGCATGTTCAGTTAAGCTGACACAAAAGTGGGGTACAATTTTTGTCAAAGTACACCAGAATTTTAACCTGGTCCTAACCACTATAATCATTTCCTTGCACAGTTGAACCTTGGTACCATATGGTCTGTAAAGGCATCTTTAGAGCCATTCTCTATAGATGCTTTAGAGTTGTAGGGACAACTTTAGAGCCATTCTTTCTAGATGTCAACATATTTTTGGTGTTTTTGAGCCTTGAAAAGGCATGTTAGAGTGAGTGATGCATTTCTTTTTTTCACAGGAGAATTATTTTTATTGAAAACTATTTCTTTTGATGATCAGTTTCAAAAATAAAATGATGACTAGACAACTTGTTCTTCATTTAGTACCATTAACTATGTCTACTTGTCAAGCTAATGCTGGTATTATATCCATGTATGACTATTAGATTATAAATTGCTTGATTTTTATTGAAAATCATAGAATAATATTAAATTCCTAATTGGGATGGATTTTGGTGTAGAAAGAACCTCCAAAGGGAAATGGTCCTTTAGATATGGTATACAATCAATGTGGGAAGTTTCCACTAAAATCTCCTGGTACAAGAAACCACACAAGAAGACCCCTTTTAGGGTTGTTGCTATAGGAAACCATTACACAAGTTGCTTAGAATGTGCACATACTTGGAAATAATGCCCTTTTACTATTGTTTTTATGCATAGGGTCACCCAGATCTTGAAATTATGTTTATTAATATTGTTAGAAGGTTAGAAAGAAGGCTATATGTTACATTTTTTAGAGGTACAATGATTCTTGTTCATTTATGGTTGGAAATATGATAGTTCTGCTCAATATTAGCCCAGATCTATTTTGGTAAAGGTTGGATGAATTCCCTCATTGTTTTCTTCCATTTATCCAATAGTCAACTCTCAATAATTCAGAATTCCTATACCTTTGAGCCCCTAAGAGTCATGTATTTTATGATATTAAGCCATAAGAAGAAATCATATTCTAGGGAATCATCATCATCATCTACAAGTCCAATTAGGCCATCCATCCATGAAAAATCAAGTAACCAAGAAAAACACCAGGGGAACCTCATTCATCATCAAGCAAGGCATGCTTCATAACAATTTTCTTTAAAAAATAGAGATGAAACACCTTCATGTTTATCAACATCTGTGCTTTCATGCTCTCTTTCTTTTTTAACATCCTTGCATTCAAATTCCATAATTTCTGCCACTTCTGCTACTATGTTAGTATCTAGAACATCTTCCTTACTTATTGCATTTATGGATGAAGTTTGGCAAGTTTCTACTTGATGGCTTTCTGTCGATGCTGCTGTCTATGGGTTTTATACAATAAGAGAATTTGGTTATGCCAAGTATATCGTAAAGTGATGGAACTATAACAAACCTGGACATAAGACTTGGGAATGTAGACGTTTTCGATCAAGATATTGTAGGCAAAAGGTTCATCAAAGTTTGATAAGGGAAGAGAAATCTCAATCCATGAAAACAAGTTGTTCAAAGAGAAGAATGAACAAGTCTTCATTACACAACTAGATAAATATCAGGTATATCCAGATGATAGTATTCCAATTCTTACAACAAATTTGTAGACCAACAATTCGCTTTAAGAAGATTCAAATGATGAAGAAAACTTGGGAAGATTACCCATCTTATTTTGAACCATAACCAACTTTGTATACAAGTATAAGATCAGAAAGAATGATAAATGGTTGTCTTTGATAATAACAAAGTGAAAAAGATATTAGACTTGAGAATAGTATTCCATGAAATTTGAAGTCTTGTCAAGTTCTTTAGCAGCACTATTTGGGACATTATATGACAGTCATAGGACTATTTGTACACAGGTTATAAAGGTATATTAAGGATAGCTTGATAACAATCATAATTTACTCACAACATGCATTTGTAGAGCCATTGTTTTTAGATGGTTCCGAGCTATAGGGACAACTTTAGAGCCATTCTTTCTAGATGCCAACAAATTGTTGGTGTGTTTGAGACTAGAAAAGGCATGTTAGAGCGAGTGATGCATTTCTTTTTTCATGGGAGAATATATTTTTATTGAAAACTATTTCTTTTGATTACAATTTCAAAAATAAAATGATGACTAGACAACTTGTTCTTCATTTAGTACCATTCACTCTGTTTAGTTCTCAAGCTAATGTTGGTATTATATCTATGTATGACTCTATTAGATTATAAATTGCTTGATTTTAAATGAAAATCATAGAATAATCTTAAATTCCTAATTGGGATGGCTTTTGGTGTAAAAAGAACCTCCAAAGGGAAATGGTACTTCCAAGTATGGTATACAATCAATGTGGGGCATTTCCACTAAAAGCTTCTACGACAAGAAACCACACAGGAAGAACCCTTTTAGGGTTGCTGCTACAAGAAACCACTACACAAGCTGCTTAGAATGTGCACAGAATTGGAAATAATGCCCTTTTACTATTTTTTTTATGCACAACGTCACCCAAATCTTGGAATTGTGTTTCTTACTACTGCTAGAAGGTTAGAAACAAGGCTATATGTTACATTTTTTAGATGTACAATGATTGTTGTTCATTTATGGGTGGAAATATGATGGTTCTGCTTAGAAATAGCCCATATCTGCTTTGGTAAAAGTTGGATGAATTCCCTCATTCTTTTATTCCATTTATCCAATAGTCAACTCTCAATAATTCAAAATTCCTATAGATACTAGGGAACTTGCATTCCTATAGGTATCTTCCAATGCCAATGCTGGAAATTGCAGCAAAGTGCCCCCATGTAACCAGGGAGACAAGGTATCTCCTGCCAAGAAACAAGGTCAAATAAATACTAGCAGGTATGCCCAAATCACTACTCCCAACATGAATGCAAGTTCTCCTTAGGGTTTTGCAATGCTGAGTTCTTAGAGAAATGTGCATGGAAAGAGAATTTCAACAGATATGGAGGTTCAAGATGCAAAAGCAAGAGTAAATAACTGATCTTCCAAGAGACCTGATATGAGTTGTTTTGCTTCAGTCCTTCTGTCGAGGACTTCATGTTGAGGAATGGATATAAAGGTGGAGTGATGGGATTCCCACCAAATTCTGGAACTCTTCAAAAGTCACCAATAACATATTCTATAACACCTCAAGGTTCAACAACAACAAGTGAAAAAAAGAAAACACCCAGTCCTTGCTTGAAAGGTTGCAAAACCACAACCAACCTGACAACAATTTTGGTTGGAGGATGCAGGACAAGAACCAACAATCAGCAATTAGTTCATGCTAAATGGAAGGAAATTCAAAGAGAATGAATGCTATAACTACAAAGAGGAGCTAAATACATGTCATAGTTATATAAGTATATCTTTCCAACAAATAGAAGCAAAGATCGGTAATGTATGAAGAAAGAGTTTGACAAGTCAATGACATTCTGAAGCAGAAATCACATCTCAGAGGACTAAGGACAAGATCAGGAGAAGCAGATAGAATGATATATGAAGAGAAACAACAACCTCAAGGGGAGAAGAACAATTGAATAATGAACCAACAAAGACAACGAATTGAATAATTATATGTGCGAATTCCATCTCATGTTTCTTCATTGAATGTTTGGAAGCCCTAATTCCAGGGGAGGTAAACCATTGATAGTTGAACTGAAAAAAAATTAAACAGACATTATGAACTTATTCGCTAAGTTTTCTAGCATGATTTGGAACTATTTTAATTGTTGGTAGCAGATTGAAGGACTCTTTGAAGAATTCCTTGATGAGTGAAACAACATTCTTGAGGACAACCTGTGTGATAATTAAGGGCATCTATTAGTTCTTCTCAAAAGCAGGTAGAGTTGAAGGATTTTGTTTGGTGCACCTTTTAAAGTCAAATCAGTCAAAAACTTGGTAATGTGAATAAACCATAGTACTGTGGCATGTGTTAGTTTATTGAACAACAATACAACAGTAGATGGAAGAGCTTATGCATTAATTGCAGTGAAGATATACTTTTGGATAGCCTGAAGACATAATTGAAGGTATTTGTTTTCAAATTTGGTTTTACATGAGAAAGATGATGAGCTGATCCTCAAGGGGGGAGTAATTTACAATGGGATCTACAAAAAATATTTGAATTGAAATTTGAACAGAAGAAGGTCAATGGTAGGCTTGAGTATTACTTAAATACTACTCAAGGGCAGACTTGAATGACTAAATTTTACTTGCAAGATATCCATGTTCTTAAGATGAATACTATTAAACTTCTTGAGTCTTATTTTGGTCTAGGTGTTCCATGTACCCTTGCTGGTCAATGGTGATCACTGCATATGAATTTGAGGTTGTGTTTTAGGTAAAAATAGATTCTACATTGTACTTTTTTATTGTAACATTGATGATTTGAGCTACATTACCTTCATGCATCTTATTTTAAGATTGATGGTTTGATATTTATCTCTTACATTGTCTTTTTCTTGTATGTGACAAGAAATGATGTTGGAATTTGAGAAAGCTAGGCCTAGGAGTTATCTCTCCACATAGATAGTGTCCTAACATTAAAGGATAAATAACTAATTTGACAACACTTTTTCTAAGCAAGAATGGGCTCATTAAAGTACATGAAACCATGTTGGAGTTTGGCACGAATATCTTGACAATTTTTTATGGTTTGATTATTGCTTTTGTTTGAAGCATTTTGTTGATTTTTGAAGTTGATCTAGTTCTCATTCTCATTTGATGCTTGATTTAACCCTTTGTTGTGGTTTGAATCAAGATTGGTTTTAGTCAATTTCCATTAATTTAGGGTTTGAGAAAATATGTTTTTTATTACCTTTTAGTGGCATGAATTATTTGTCTTCACTTTTTCAATTATTTTATGTTGATTGTATATTTTCTTTATAAATACTTATTGTTATTTAAAAAAATAAATGATCTCTACATAGCTAAGTGAATAGAAAAATGGTCTACGCACTAGGTTCCTATGCATTGATCGTAGGATACCTATTGGAATGAGACCAACATTGTATTAGCCTCCATGACCATAATTGGATAGTGGAGGCCAAGATCGAGCATAATGTCTGATTCTATCAGTTTATCAGTTTGTCAAGATTTAGGTCCCCACATATCCATTGGACCATTAAGGGATGAGATAACAAGTGGAGTCCCCACTTTCCATGAACCTAGTCAGTGCAGTTGTTTTTCACTGATACCTTCCAGTTGTGACTCGTGAGTCTACATGTTTTGTTGTTGATGATGTGATTCATGTTATTTGACTAATGTTGTTATTCCTCTATTTTTACAATATTTTATAAATCAGTGAAAGATTCACCCATTTTTATAATTTTTTGTAATGAAGTTAAATATTCGCCAATATTTTACAATATCTTATCACTTAGTGAAAGATTCGCCAAGATTTTACAACATTATATAATAAAATGAAATATTTGCCAATTTTTTTATATATACATATTATATTATTGATAAAATCGCCTTCAAAGTTTCCTATATATCGGAGAGATTCGCCCATTTTTTATACATATAAATCTATAGGGGGTTCTTAAAATCATCTCTAGCCTGCGGATAATAAGGAGTTGAGTTTTCATGATGAAAACCCAGCTTATCACTTAACTCAACCATCATCTGATTACAGAAATGGGATTTATGGTCAGTGACTATGGCTTGCAGAACTCCAAACCTAGATATCACATGGTTAAACAAAAAGAGGGTGGAAGTATTGCCATCCTCGACATATGTAGGCATTGCCTCAACCCTTTTAAAAAATAATCAATGGCTACAATGATGTAACCATGCCCCCTGGCTGAGGTAGGATTACAATGCATGAAATCAATTCCCCATTTCGCGAAAGGGACAACGACAATGACAGGGTGTAAAGGAGCAAGGTAGGTGCGCTTTTTAGGATAAAAGAGTTGACAGGGTGGGCATTTCTTAACTACCTCATGACAATATTTGAATATTGAGGGCCGAAAATACCCAGCGTGAAGGATTTTTTGAGCTGTTGCCATCCCATAAAGATGACCGCCACATGCTCTAGAGTGGCAATAATTCAAAACTTGTTTACCCTCTTCGTGTGTAAGACATCGTTGAAGAATGGAGTCAATACCCCATCGATATATCATTTAAAATGAGATAATGTTTCGCGTGGTGATGGATGCGATGACGATCGTCATGGGACATATTAGGATGAAACCTTTGGGTCTGGAGATAAATGATCAAATATCCATACCATGGGTTGGTTGTGCTAATCAAGAACAAAAATTAATCCGGAAATGAATCATTGGGATCAACTTCCATCAAAGCATAGGGAAGGTCACAAATTAAGTCCATGAAAACTAATGACTTCTTCAAAGTAGCCTTAGTGAACTTGAGATCTAATTCTTGTAAGATGATGATCCAATGGGAATAATTCCCCTTTAGTACTTGACGAGTCAAAATGTAATACATGGGGTTTTGATCCGCGAGAACAATTGTGGTGCGTAGTAAGATGTAGTGATGAAATTTTTGCACAGCAATGACTGTAGATGAAGATATATTATCCACACGTGAGTAATGGGTTTCAAATTCAAGAAAAATCCTACTTAGGTAATAAATCACGTGTTCTTGGCCGTTAATATCTTCTTGCACAAGAACCATACCAATAGTAGAAGTGGAGGAAACAACATACCTCATAAAGTCTTTTGAGTAATTTGGGGGGTGCAACACCGGTGAATGTGTCAGAGCATGTTTCAAATGATCAAAATATTGTTGGTCTTGGTCATACCAAAAGAACAGAGTGTTTTCTTAAGGAGATGCATATATCCATGCCTTTTTTCCTGCGAAGTTGCATACAAAACGATGAAGAAAGTTTTCCTTCCCTTGCAAACTTTGGGGTTTAGTGATATTAGTCAGGGCAGGAAAGGCCAAAATAACAACTATTTTCAAAGGATATATCTAGATTCCATCTTTGGAAACCACAAATCCAAGAAGACGTCAAGTATCAACAAAAAGACACATTTATGTGGATCAAGCCGAATATTATAATGATGAGATCTGAGGAAAATGTCCCTAAGATGCCTTGGGTGGTCCTCCTGTTGCTGTGAATGAGTAGGGAAATCATCCAGATACGGCTTCATGATGTGTTTAATATCATGAAAAGAATAGGACATGGCGTGCTAGAATGTAGCTTTGATGTTTTTTAAACTAAAGGGTAACTTTCGATATGCAAAGGTTCCCCATTGGAAAATGAATGTCATTTTATGCTGATTGACAGACATAATTTCTATCTGATTGTAGTCAGAAAATCCATCCATGAAAGAGAATATGACACTCCTAGCATAGTTATCAATGATTTGATTGGTGTGTGGTTTAGGAAATTGTCCTTGGGACAAGCCTTATTTAAATCTCGAAAATCGATACAAACCTTAATAGTGCCCTGTTTCTTAGCTATAGGGACAATATTAGACACCCATTCCATTAGTGGTATGAGATAAATAAACCCCACTTTCAGAAGTTTCTCCACTTTCGATTTAATAGCCGCAACCTTCCTAGGATGGACTTGACGCAGTTTTTGTTGGATCAGCGTTTCCATGGGATAATTCTTAATCTCCTGTACAATGATGGATGGATCAATCCTAGGAATTTCTTCATACGTCCAGGAAAAAACTTCTTAGAACTCTTTGAATAGAGCTCTATAACTTTCAGTTTCTTCTGTTGAACAGTTCTAGCTGACATGAACATGCTCAACAGGTCTGAGCTTCACTGACATATCAATATGGGTTTTTTGAGTGATGTTGCAAAGGTTTCCCTTGGAATCAGTTCCTTGCAACAGTACAGGTGTTTGAGGATTGCTGACAATATCATCACTAATGAGAGACACAAGATCAAATTTTACCGAACTTGCATTAGGAAGGAAAGAGGATCTATGGTGATGATCTTCCCATAAAGGTTCATCCGCCTTCATGATCTCTATAATGGGATTATTTGAAGGAAACGTTTGTGAGAGATTGTTTAAAGTGGGGAGAGAGAGTTCTAGCTAATAGGGAAGGTGGTAAGGATCCCAAGCCACCAGATGAATATCATCGGAATGGACATTGGAAGCAGATTGACCAGCATAACAGAGTTCTTTGTAAGGGCCTAGAGAGGATGAATCAACAACTTCTTTGCCTCTAGGATTGTGGCTGGCCATGGAAATCATGTTCACAGTTGCCACTTCCATACTAGGAGGGGTTGAGGGGAACATTCCCATGATGGTTGAATCCTTCAACATACCTACCCCAACTAATTGATAAGGCAGAGGGGATTGGCCTAGCATAGGAATATTATTTGCAGTGGGGGTAGTAACATCTGGTGAACAGAAATCAGGTTGATCAAAGGTCAAAAATATTCTCTAAATGAGGGAATTGGAGAGTCCAAAAAACTGTTGAGGCAACAACTGTCATAACATGGAACCAATTTCTCCCTAATAACATATTGTAATCCAATAGAGCATCAACTACTTCCACTTGAATGGAAACAGTCTTTCCCCCAAGCTCGACTGAAAGGGCTGGTAATAGACCATGAGGTTGGAAACCTCTTCCGTCGAAAGCTTTCAAGGTTGTGGGTGACTTCATAATTTTTTGAGAACCAACGGATCTCCTGCAAGACACAAAAAATATTGAGGTGGAAGCTCCTTCATCCAAGACGGTCCTATGGACCTTTCTCCCAACTACTATGGTCACGATTTGAAACGCGAGTTGGTGGGCTAATATGGACTTGTAATTCTACACTTTAAAATGAAGCAAATTAGTGTTATCTGGGTCTAAGGCCCCTTATTTCATCAACAAGTTTTTGCATTGTATAGGACAACTTTTGAGTACCTCTAGGGTAGACATCGCGCAAGGTGCTTGAGCCAAATATGGAAACAACATTGTAGAATTGTGCAACTCGAGCATTTGAATTAAACACATATTTTTGGAGAGTACTCTTAGGTGGGTGCAAAATCAAGTCGAGATTATGTTTCTCGATCTTAAGAGTACCATTAGACGAATATGGAGGAGAAGAACTAGTAGAAGGAGCTTTCTTGAAAGAAGGATTCTTGTCCTTTCTGCAGGTTTGTCATATGACTGACTACGAGTAGTCAAGCTAATAGTTTCTTAGGACATCATCCAGATTTCTTCTGTAGAATTAGAGTTTCCTTGTGAAGCTATATGATCGATCAATTGTTGTTGAGATGGAAATGGGTCAATAAGCACCGCCAGTATAGGGTTACTTTTCAAAAATTTATTGATTTCTTCATGACAAGGGCACTCCTTCATGAAGTGGTCACCACCACACAATAGGCAGGGATACTTAGTCTTCCTCTTACCTTTATTTTCATTCTCTGGGGCCGTATCCTTGGGATTATCCTGTTGGTTTCCAGGATTTTTATCTTTTCCTTTTCCTTTTTTCTTATTATGTTTGTGTACTTTGAATAGTGTTCACCTTGACGAAAACCATAGGAGTAGAAGGAGTAGTAGTAGAAGTACTCTGTTGCTTGGCAGGATTAGATGCTTATGAGGGTTGGATTGAACGAACAAACTCATCAACGGGATTTTTTGTAGGTGGATTGGTAGGGTCTGTGTTGGGATGAGGATCCCGAGGGATTAGATCATACAAATTTCTGGATTGGGAATAAACAAAGTCTAGATATTGAGCACGACTAATAGCATGCTCTTTAGTAACAACACCACGCATAGCCACATCATGGGAAATGGGAGGCAACAAGGATTTTGTGAACCAGTTAGCCAAAAATTGGTCTCGGATAGGAGATTTAATAAGTCTTCATCGTCTCCTCCACTCGTGAATATGATCCGGTATATGAGTGGAAGTATTCTGACGAATTGATGTCAAAATATTCGTACCAGTTTCATAATGGATGGGTAACTTGAAATGAGTCAAAAATACCATTGCCAATGAGTTTAAGTCCACAATTGAATGTTGCAAAAGCTCAATGCACCACTTGGAAGCCTTACAAGTTAAAGTTCGCTAGAAGAGCCTCAAACATACTAAATAATCCATCAAGGATTTGAAATAACACCATAGATGGAATGTCATAACATGGTTTTTGGGATCTTCTCCCTGCTTCCCATCAAATTTTGGGATATCTGATGGTAAATTAACTAGAATTGTAGGCCACAAAGAGTTATGCTGGATGGGGTCATTAATCAACTTGGATAGATCAGGCAAGTCCAAAGTTTCCAAAAAAGGAAGTTGTTGATTAGGTTGTATATACTGTTAATATTAATATGGCTTCTATATACCAGTAGGACTATAGGTCAATTGATACACTGGTTGTTGGGGATTTGGATTCTTAGATGATCCTCCTGAATATTCGCTTGATGGCATGAAGATTCACTTGATGGAGGCGGGCCTCTAGGAGGAGGGTTTCACCCAGGTGGTGGTGGTGGTCCTTCGCTAGGTGGGCCTCCACCATGTGGTCCTCCAAAAGGTGGCCCTCCAGAAAGTGGTTCTCTAGGTGGTGGTATCCCAGAAGGCAGTCCTCTAGGTGGTGGTCCCCTCGAAGGTAGTCCCCTAGGAGGTGGTCCACCAGAAGGTGGATTGCTAAAAGGTGGTTGATCAGGTGGTGGTCCTCCATAAGGTGGACCTCCGCTAGGTGGGCCTCCACTAGGTGGACCTCCACTAAGTGGCCCTCCAAAAGGTGGGCCACCATATCCTCCAGCAGTATTCATAGGTATCCCTCTAGGCATAGGAATATATGACCAATTAGGTTTCCCCCATGGTGTAAACATGTTTCCATGGTAAGGCATACTGAGATATACCATTCCTGTATATGTAGGTTGAAAGTTCACATTGCTTATGGATGGCAATTTTCCCGGGTAAGTATACCCCCAAGAAGGTTTATTAATAATGAGTTGTACCCCTGAGGGTATTCATGTACTAGGAGGAGGAGTAACCTCTTTGGTTTTCATGGGAGGAACTAGAACTACTGACTGTCCTACAGTAGGGGTATGTCTTGTACTAGAAGTGACTCCATTAACTATTGATGCAACTTCAGCTAGGGGTCGCCCCCCATCGGTAGAAGATACGGGAGAGCCAGAAGTAGACCTAGGATTTGGAACTGTAGTAATAGGGTTGGAGGGTTGATCTTGATCAGGAACTATTGATTCTTGAGTCGGTGATGTCAATCTAGGGGTTACTTGAGATGATGAGAGTGCATGGTATCTGGGAGGGGTCGATTCCTAAAGACAAGGTAAAAGAGCAGACACGGGCTCCTGATCAGGAAGAGGTGAAGCAATGATGTTTGAAATATTCTCCTGAAAATTATGTAACGATCCATAGTTGGTTGGAGCCTTCTATATGTTTCCTCATTTGATGGAGGGTTAGAAAAGGATGGTTTAGCAGTACCAAATTCAAAAATAGCTTGACCTAAAGAAGTTATCCAAAAAGGAGCATTAAGGCGATATTCTGTCCCCTCAGTATAATCACATAGGCGATCGACAACCAAATTTGATGAACCGAAATGACCTTCCATCAGAAAATGAAAGGCAATATCAGCCATAGGAGGCTGTTCATCCAAGGGATTATCATACGTAGTGAATTCTTCCCCAACTTCCACAAATAGATTCTCTTCCACATGAGAAACAACTGCAACACCTTGGTCTATGGCTTCCATTGGGCTCTCTCCTACAATAGGAGGAAGGTCAGGTGGTAAGCCTTAAACCCTTCGATATCATCTCAAAGATAAACCTACCATACTGGTGGTCACTAAAAACCTAACCTAGGGTTTGAAACTAGAAATACACACAAAACCTCTCATACACAAACTAAAGCTGACAAGCAAACTTAGCTGACAAGAGGGGTTTATAAAATTTAGTTTCTCACTAGGATTGTCAAGTCTTTGCAACTCGGGATACACTGTAGGGTCCAATAGTAAAGTGTGACAAGGAGGATTGGTACTGTACCCTTTCCTGAATACCCGATTACCTGGACGGTACATCCGTAGTAGCTCCCCGAGTGTCGTTCTCGGTGTATTTCTCTGATAATATTGCCAAAATTATTTTCTCATATTGTTTAGGGAATCCTAGAAGGGTATCCCGATATATACAAGGTATGTGGGAGCTCAAATCCGTGTTAGTGCTGTCTAATGCACAATCATTCAAAAGGGGCCTTCCGATATACAATTGAGTATGTGAAGTACCTTTCTATATACCTCAAGGGTATGTGAAAGGCCATCCGATATGTCGACGGTACATGGAATAACCACACAGTTCCTGTGATGTAGTGTAGGTAATAGAACGATAGCTCCTATGTTTGAAGATGCTGAAACACATCTCTATCCTATCACTCAAGTTACTAAATTTTTTTAACCTATAGCTAATGTTAATTTTATCTTGAACAATTAGGTGAATGCATGAGGTGTGGACATAAAAGTAAAACCATGCAGCATGATATGCAAATTTTTCACTTTATTGTTTGAAGTATGCCCTACTTATAGGAAGGAGAGAGTGATTTAATTCTGTTTAAAAAAAGTAAAAAAATTCCCAAATAGTCACACTGAACTTATTTTCCAAACAATGCAAACAAGCAATAAAACTTCTAAATTGATCTTGAAAGTAAGAATGAAGTGAGATCTCTTTTCCCAAAAAGAAAGACACTAGCACTAAATGTCACACTAAGCACTTTTAAACATTCTTCAAAAAATGAAAGGATATAAGCAAAATGAAAGGATATAAGCAAAATGAAAGGATATAAGCTCTTTGAACCTTATATCCTTTCATTCTTCAAAAAATGAAAGGATGTCAAAAAGAAGAACACGGATGTCTGAAAGTTTGTGAAGCTAATAAAGGATTCGATGGTTCGTCTTCAAATACAACTATGATCAAATCTGAATTATTTTCTTTGAATCAAATAAAAAAAAATATTTAACAAACTTACAAAGAACAAAAGCAAAAACCAAAAGGAAAAGCTTCCTTTTTATTTCATCAGATAGTAAAAAAAAATATCTAACTATACCGACTTCCAAGCACTCTTTTCAAAAATCACACCCAAGCATACAAGCAACTAAACAGAAGGAAGCAACCTAGCTCTTTGAACCAAAGCAAAATAAGCCTTTACCACTTTCATACTTTGAATTTAACAGTCAAGAACTCAAAAGTGAAGCAAGAAAAACACTCAAAACAGAAAGAAAATCGAACTAAGATTTGAAATCAAAGGGGTGTCAAAACCGTACCTGGCACCACTTGCAGAAGGTTGGTGATAGAGCATTACCACATGTGCACCTCCTTTTTTCCACTATGATAGAGCGGTGGCACTACTTTATGTCTAATGAGGAAGCACGATGGCACCGCCTATTGTCCTCACTGAATGCGCAGTGACTCCTGTAGATGTCAAATCAAAAAAGTGGCGAAAAATATAAAGTTAAGTGTTGAAACACTGGCATCAAATCAAGAAAATAACAGGAAAATTAAGTATAGAAAGCAGATGTGTTTAAGATCTAAACAAATCTGGTTAAGCTGAACCAAAATCTCACCAGAAATATAGTGGATCTGATCACTAAAAGGTTAGAGTTTGGATTATAGATAAGATTTTGAAAACCAAGGAAGATCAGATGTGTTGAATGTCACCCCTAGTATGGTCGCCATATTTGTTGCTGGAAATTCCCACCTCTTGTTGACAAGAGATGTTTCCCTCGGTCTAAATAGATTTATAGATATAGCCCTAATGGACATCATAGTGGATAAAATAAAAGGTATGGAATCTTGAAGGAAAAAATTTCTTCTTGATAGGGAAAAGGATTGGAGGTTTAATAACATAGTGACTTGGATGAGTCTAAGATACTATAATACCTATTTTTTCACTAGTTTTTTTTTTTTGAAAAATCTAGAACATAATTTGGGGATTGTTCAATAATGAAGGAAATAACATTTGATGTTTCCACCATCAGATCCTCCATCATTTTTTCCTAGAAGAACCAATATCCTCCACCATTTTTCCTACATTAGCATGAATTTCCTCCATACCAGTTACATTCCTTTGTCCTTTTTACCCATTCTTCCATTTTTCCAATTTGAATTTGAGTATATGCTAATATTTATCTATTGTAAGTAGCCCTGGCCATCCTAGTCTTCGAACGAACCCTATGAATGTGCATGTTTATTTGTTTCTATTTTCTAGGTTTCTTTCCTTTACCCATTCTCGAACCCTAGAGTGCACATCACAAAGGCTGAAATAAATAACCCCACAGGCACAGCATGGACCCTAATGAACAAAAACGATACCCCTATGAAAGAGAACATGACTCCAACAAATGACACCAAGACCCCAATGAAAGAGACACAAGCTCCTTCAGAACCACCATCATGCAAAACCAACATGATGAATATCGATTTCTAGGTGGAAATATGAACATAACCTTGCATAAAATCAACGACTAGACTAGGCCACATTTCTCTCTGAGCTCACCTACCAGCTTTTGTCTTATTGCCATTCCAATTCATCATTCTCCACCTCTAGCTTAGAGTCCATCATGGACCCATCGTTTCATCATATCCATAGTGAATGTCCCTGGCGATACTCATCCAATCAACTAAGGTAATGTCCCAATACAACCCCGCATGACTTGGCCGTGACTGTTGGGAACCCTACATGGGAAATGGAGAAACAATAAATTGAATTCATGATAAATATTACTTTTCTTTAACACACATATAAATAATGTGAAAGATCATTTTATTTTAATCCTATTTGGATCATAAAGCATATTTATATTCACAACTTTCATTATGGTCTTCTGTAATGTAATCTAATGTTACTGGAGGATATCACTTCATGCCTCGATCTTCAATTTATTTTTTGATATCAATTTTTTGATTGATTCGACTAGGTGTACTTACATTTTTTTACAGTGTAGTTTAGATGTGATCATTTTTTATTGTTTTCGACAAACTTTTCAATGAAAATTTGTGACAACCTAAAAAAATGTTAAGCATTTTCATCCATCTCTCGCAATCCCGAGGTTTATGCATGAAAAATAAACCTCAATGGGAATAGATTTCCATTACTTTTAATGACATCATCCTTACATAGATGGAAACCACCCACCATCTCATGGCCTTCATCATTTATCCTTTAACCCATATGTTGAATGAATTAACCTTTATATTGTGAAATGGCATGGATTTGAAGTTATAATAGCTCTCTTTCTTTATCTCTCTATAAAATTTTTATTAATATTACAATGCCTTAATATCACAATCCAATCTCACTAGATATTTCAACCAAATATATTTCAAGAAGGAAAAACTGCATAGCACATAATGTTAGAGCATTATTAGTCCCACCATCTAAAACATGCTACAAGCCCTATGAACCATGCTACAAGCCATCTTAACCATGTGAACAATTGAGTATTCTCCTTAAAAAGCAAGTTTTGCTTGGTCCCCATGGGTTTCTCAAAACATGCTACAAGCCATCTAAACCATTGAGTATTCTCTTTAAAAAAATTGATTGGTCCCTATGATTTTCTTGAAACATGCTACAAGCCCTCTAAGCCATTTGAACCATTGAGTATTCTCCTAAAAAACAAGTCTTGCATGGTCCCTACGGGTTTCCTAAAAAGAATACATTGGTTTCTTGAATGCATGCTTTTGAGTGGGCTTTGTGTGGCCTATACACTTGGACACATATATAGCCTATACCAAGTGCTTTAACCACCTTCTATAAGTATAAAAGAATACATTTAATTAGATATGGGTACCTCCTTAATTGAGTATCCTGATGATGTAATATTAAGCAATGAAGGTTAAGGATTTTATAATCCCACTCCCATAAAAAATCTATTTTTGATCATTTTTAATTTCAATTTTCAATAAAGATCTCAACTTCCTTCCTTTCTTTAGAGAATCGAAGCAAGTGTAGATTGACTTGAAGACCACTAAATAATAAGTCATAGGATCTTAATGTCTTGATTATATTTAAAATATATGTAAATAACATCTCCAACACACACTTATCACTTTTATTATGGATAACAAAAATGAGAGTATAGTTTGAATAAAATGACATAAATTCAAAAACAAAATTATAAAAATAATTTAATTAATTTAATTAATTAAATAATATAATCATTTTTATTTATGAAAAGTTGTTGGTTTTAGAATTTGGATCTAATAAAGAAGAATGTTGAGATGATATAGCTATATCACACTAATCAATTTTTTGTAACTCATAAAACTTAATTGAAACTTAATAAAATATTTTATATAAAC
>LPNX010721962.1:0-13963 GCA_001517045.1 Pseudotsuga menziesii | reverse complement strand
AATAAATAAATAAATAAAACGTAAAAAAATAAAAATAATGGTGGATTTATTCTCACCATTAAACCTAATATCAACATATATGAGTATAATATTAAACCTGCTATGAATATAAAGATATTGATATATCTCATGTTACATGCTAAACTTCCAGTTCTGGGATATGCATGTAAGCAAGTTACGAGATATGCATTCCAGTTATGGGATATGCATGCAGGTTACGAGATATATATATTGTTTGAAGTATGCCCTACTTATAGGAAGGAGAGAGTGATTTAATTCTGTTTAAAAAAAATAAAAAAATTCCCAAACAGTCACACTAAACTTATTTTCCAAACAATGCAAACAAGCAATAAAACTTCTAAACTGATCTTGAAAGTAAGAATGATGTGAGATATCTTTTTCCAAAAATAAAGACACTAGCACTAAATGTCACACTAAGCACTTTTAAACATTCTTCAAAAAATGAAAGGATATAACTTATAACTATGATATATTTTTTGACAAGGTAAGAACTTGTAAAGGAAAAAGAAGAACACGGATGTTTGAAATTTTGTGAAGCTAATAAAGGATTCGATGGTTCATCTTCAAATACAACTATGATCAAATCTGAAATATTTTCTTTGAATCAAAGAGAAAAAAATCTTTCACAAACTTACAAAGAACAAAAGCAAAAACCAAAATGCAAAGCTTCCTTTTCAGTTCATCAGATAGTAAAAAATATATCTAACTATACCGACTTCCAAGCACTCTTTTCAAAAATCACACCCAAGCATAGAAGCAACTAAACAGAAGGAAGCAACCTAGCTCTTTGAACCAAATCAAAATAAGCCTTTACCACTTTCATACTTTGAATTTAACAGTCAAGAACTCAAAAGTGAAGCCAGAAAAACACTCAAAACAGAAAGAAAATATAACTAAGCTTTGAAATCAAAGGGGTGTCAAAACCGTACCTGGCACTGCTTGCAGAAGGTTGGTGATAGAGCGTTACCACCTGTGCACCTCCTTTTTTCCACTATGATAGAGCGGTGGCACCGCTTTATGTCTACTGAGGAAGCGCGATGGCACCGCCTATTGTCCTCACTAAATGCGCGGTGACTCCTGTAGATGTCAAAACAAAAAAGTGGCGAAAAAAATAAAGTTAAGTGTTGAAAGACTGGCATCAAATCAAGAAAATAACAGGAAAATTAAGTATAGAAAGTAGACGTGTTTAAGATCTAAACAAATCTAGTTAAGCTGAACCAAAATCTCACTAGAAATCTAGTGGATCTGATCACTAAAAGGTTAGAGTTTGGATTGTAGATAAGATTTTGAAAACCAAGGAAGATCAGATGTGTTGAATGTCATCCCTAGTATGGTCGCCATATTTGTTGCTAGAAATTCTCACCTGTTGTTGACAAGAGATGTTTCCCTCGGTCCAAATAGATTTATAGATATAGCCCTAATGGACATCATAGTGAATAAAATAAAAGGTATGGAATCTCGAAGGAACAAATTGCTTCTTGATAGGGAAAAGGATTGGAGGTTTAATAACATAGTGACTTGGATGAGTCTAGGATACCATAATATCTATTTTTTCACTAGTTTTTTTTTTTTTGAAAAATATTGAACATAATTTGGGGATTGTTCAATAATGAAGGAAATAACATCTGATGTTTCAACCATCAGATCCTCCATCATTTTTCCTAGAAGAACCAAGATCCTCCACCATTTTTCCTACATTAGCATGAATTTCCTCCATACCGGTTACATTCCTTTGTCCTTTTTACCCATTCTTCCATTTTTCCAATTTGAATTTGAGTATGTGCTAATATTTCTCTATTGTAAGTAGCCTTGGCCATCCTAGTCTTCGAAGGAACCCTATGAATGTGCATGGGTATTTGTTTCTATTTTCTAGGTCTCTTTCCTTTACCCATTATCAACCCCTAGAGTGCACATCACAAAGGTTTAAATAAATAACCCCACGGGCATGGCATGGACCCTAATGAACAAAAATGATACGCCTATGAAAGAGAACGTGACTCCAACAAATGACACCAAGAACCCAATGAAAGAGACACAAGCTCCTTCAGAACCACGATCATTCAAAACGAACATGATGAATCTCAATTCCTAGGTGGAAATATGAACATAACCTTGCATAAAATCAACGACTAGACTAGGCCACATTCTTCTCTGAGCTCACCTACCAGCTTTTGTCTTATTGCCATTCCAACTCATCATTCTCCACCTCTAGCTTAGAATCCATCATGGACCCATCGTTTCATCATATCCATAGTGAATGTCCCTGGCGATACTCATCCAATCAACTAAGGTAATGTCCCAATACAACCCCGCATGACTTGGCCGTGACTGTTGGGAACCCTACATGGGAAATGGAGAAACAATAAATTGAATTCATGATAAATATTACTTTTCTTTAACACACATATAAATAATGTGAAAGATCATTTTATTTTAATCCTATTTGGATCATAAAGCATATTTATGTTCACGACTTTCATTTAAATGTTCTTCTGTAATGTAATCTAATGTTAGTGGAGGATATCAGTTCATGCCTCGATCTTCAATTTATTTTTTGATATCAATTTTTTGATTGATTCAACTAGGTGTACGTATATTTTTTTACAGTGTAGTTTAGATGTGATCATTTTTTATTGTTTTCGACAAACTTTTCAATGAAAATTTGTGACAACCTAAAAAAATGTTAAGCATTTTCATCCATCTCTTGCAATCCCAAGGTTTATGCATGAAAAATAAACCTCAATGGGAATAGATTTCCATTCCTTTTAATGACATCATCCTTACATAGATGGAAACCACCCACCATCTCATGGCCTTCATCATTTATCCTTTAACCCATATGTTCAATGAATTAACCTTTATATTGTGCAATGGCATGGATTTGCAGTTATAATAGCTCTCTTTCTTTATCTCTCTATACATTTTTTATTAATATTACAATGACTTAATATCACAATCCAATCTCACTAGATATTTCAACCAAAAATAATTCAAGAAGGAAAAATTGCATAGCACATAATGTCAGAGCATTATTAGGCCCACCATCTAAAACATGCTACAAGCCCTATGAACCATGCTACAAGCCATCTTAACCATGTGAACAATTGAGTATTCTCCTTAAAAAACAAGTTTTGCTTGGTCCCCATGGGTTTCTCAAAACATGCTACAAGCCATCTAAACCATTGAGTATTCTCTTTAAAAAAATTGATTGGTCCCTATGGGTTTCTTGAAACATGCTACAAGCCCTCTAAGCCATTTGAACGATTGAGTATTCTCCTAAAAAACAAGTCTTGCATGGTCCCTATGGGTTTCCTAAAAAGAATACATGGGTTTCTTGAATGCATGCTTTTGAGTGGGCTTTGTGTGGCCTATACACTTGGACACATATATAGCCTATACCAAGTGCTTTAACCACCTTCTATAAGTATAAAAGAATACATTTAATTAGATATGCGCACCTCCTTAATTGAGTATCCTAATGATGTAAGATTAAGCAATGAAGGTTAAGGATTTTATAATCCCACTCCCATAAAAAAAACTATTTTTGATCATTTTTAATTTCAATTTTCAATAAAGATCTCAACTTTCTTCCTTTCTTTAGAGAATCGAAGCAAGTGTAGATTGACTTGAAGACCACTAAATAATAAGTCATAGGATCTTAATGTCTTGATTATATTTAAAATATATGTAAATAACATCTCCATGTAATGCCCCGGTTTTGACCCCGTTGCATTAGATGTACATGATGTATAAATTGTAAATGATCATGGTGCGGAGCTAAAGGCCGAGGCCCCACCATTGATCGGTTATGCTATGTTTTGGATTTAAACTTGTCACCGATGGTATATCGGGGCATGCGGCATATATTATGTTTGTCATCATGTAAATATGCATCTATAATTAAAATGAACACAACCAGCTACGGTCGCAGCAACTAAATAGAAAGGGGCATGATTTTCACAAGGATAAGGGTGGGGAAATTGTCAAACCTTGGGCCATTACGGGAAAATATCCATGTGTCACCTTTCCTTGTTTACCCAACCACCTCCATTGAAGAATTGCTGCTGGTGGTTGAGGCAGTTAATTGTTTTGGGAGTGGGGTGGCAGGACTGTCAGTCCTCACCCACACGCACACTCCACCACTGTTGGCTTCACAATGGAAAAGAAATCGCTACCCTCTCCACCCGCGAACAGACTATCCTCTCCACGCCTGCACTGAACCGCTCATGTCCTCCATTCATTTTCGTTCTCATTACACACCCGCAGACACCTTCATTCTCTCCACGACAGTGCTAGAACGCTGATGTGCTCCAATCTGCGTCCTCTCTATCGTTTGTTCATCCACGCACAAGCTAGGAGTTGTTTGTCCTCACGCAGGGACCATTGTCTACTCATTAACCTCATGCGCAGGAGTCTTCCCATTTCATGCACAGTTTGGATGTCGGTATTTTTCTCTTCCTCTGCGTGGTTATGTATGCATTACCGGTGACTCCGTTGCCCAAGGGCGAGCTGTTTCTTTCCCCTATTGTGAGCTATGCTCGCTGATAATCTCGGTTGCTGTGGTCTTCCTTACATTTTTGGGACCGTTGTAAATTCGTTTGAGAGTCATTTTGGCCACGATAGGGCCAATAATGACTTAGAATTGTCTTCCCTGTATTAAGCTTTATCAGCTGATTGTTTGCATGTGTGCAATGGGTGGTCTTCGGACTGTGTTGGGAGCAGGGATGGGGGCTTGGTTTGCTTGATAACCTGGTGTTTGGAAACCACACAGACAGAGCTAGAGGGCTGGCTTTCTTCTCCACAACCCCTGAAGAGCACTGGAAGGGAATGCAGGGCCTAAGGGACTATGTAGCAGAGAAGGGACTGATTCCTTATGTTGGGTGTGTGTGGGTGTCTTAGAAGTCAGGCTAGCTCGGGTGTAGGTGTTCCTAGCTCTGTGATGGGCTCACCAGCTTGGCAATTAGCCTCTCCCAACTCCTTGATGGCATGATAAAACCAACTGTGTTGGATTGGCTGAGTGTTTTGTGTATCTTTGGCTATGTGTAAGCCTGCTGTTCCCTTATTCCTTGGAGAATCATGCCCAGCTCGGGGGTGGCAGCGTTGCTGAGTGATTAAGGAGCACGCTGGCCTATGGTTGGGTGGAACGTTGCAGCGACGCAGCTGGTTGTGGATCTACTTCTTCATAAGATGAGTGATCTTGTCCATTCTTACTTCTGCAACCACAATTTATGTTAATGAATATAATGAACATGTTAAATGAATGCTTGTGTGAATGCATGTGATTCCGCTGTGCATGATAAATAACGATAGCTGTGTATGATAAACAATGTCATTGGTGCATGTTTTTATCTTAATGCATTTCCCTGTAGCATTCTGTTTATGCAATTTTTATGCATGTACATGTTCATGGGCTCTTAGCCTATGTGGGGGAAGTTTGGGTTGCGTCTTCTTTGCCAGTCGAAGGCTTGGGGATGTGACAGTTAATGGTATCAGATCCAAGGTTGCAACAATGAGCCTCTATGGGCCAAGAATGAGCAACTGACAGAGGGTGAAATTACCTTCTATGCCCAGCAGGGATCAAAATTTGAAATGGCAGCAAACTTCAAAAAGATGGTCTAAGTGTTGTAGCAGTCGGGACACTAGCAGGAAGGACTTCCGATGTTGCGGAAGAGCTAGGCGAAAAGACTTCCGCCGTAGCGGAAGCATGCCTGATGGAACCGTTCGAAGAAAACCACGGAAAATTTGTCTAAGTGTTCCCCATCGGAACAATTAGCGGAATTGACTTCCGCCGTAGCGGAAGAGTTAGTGGAGGAGACTTTCGCTGTTGCGGAAGAGTTAGAGGGAAGCGCACCCGACGGAGGACCGTGGAAAGAAAAATCGCCTAAGAGTTCGAAGTTCTTCAGAAGGATTTAGTAGATCGAGCGTCCGCTGTTGTGGACGTCGAAGCGACTACGCACCCGACGGAAAAGTCATCCGATCACCGATGTGGAAGTACTTAGTGAGTCAAGCGTCCGCCATTGCAGAAGTCCAAATCACTAAGTTAAAGCTGAGGAGCTGCCGTTGCGGCTGTAGAAGGAATTGTTCACCGACGGAAAGAAGTTTAAAATTCTTCTAAGGTAGAAAATCGTTGACTAGCGGAAGAAGTTTAACGATTCGTGAGCAACCGTTGCGGAATACCTAGCGAAAGAACTTCCGACGTAGCGGAAGCGCTAGGCGAAATCTTGCTCGACGGGGGCACAGTTGGAAAGAAAATCAAAAAAATTTCTAAACGATTTGGCACCGATTGGAAGAAATAGTCATTTGGCCTTCCGCCGTTGCGGAAGCCAAAGACACTAGCTGGCCGTTGAGAAAGACCGCCGACGCCAAAAGTTTAGAATTTTTCTAAGGCAGAAATCATTGACTGGCGGAGGAAGTTAGCGATTCACGAGCCGCAGTTTCGGAAGACTAAGTCACTAAGTCTTCCGACGAGGAAGACAGCCGACGCCGCAAGAAAAATTTAAAATTGTCCCAAGTAAAGAGCGCCAATCGGAAGAAATAGTTGTTTGGTGTGCCGCTGTTGCGGAAGCCAAAGTCACTAGGCTTCCGATGTGGAAGGATCACTGGCGCCGAAAGTTGAAATTTTTCTAAGTAAACAACCACCGATCAGAAGAGGTTAATGTTTGGTGTCCCGCCATTGCGGAAGCCAAAAGAACTAGTCTTCCGATGTAAGAAGTCTGCCGATGTCGATTTGGTTCTGCCGCCGATCAGGAGAAAATTGAAGATCCTGTTCCGCCGTTGCGGCTGTGGAAGGAACTAGTTCGCCGAGGAAAAGGGAAAAAAATTGAAAATAAAGACGTCGGAAGGATTAGAGCTTCCGACAGCCGATGAGTATGGACATTGGAGCCATAGTGGAATGAACGACCGCCGTTGTGGTTTCCCAAGGAACTAAGCTTCCAAAGGGTTAGAGGACCCGATTGCTGACGTTGGTGCTTGGCAGACCTGACAGCCGACGAACGTCGGAAAAATTTAGTTGTTTCAACAGCCGATACAGCGGAGGAATTAGTGATTTGGGTTGCCGAAACGTCGAAACAATTAGTGGTTTTGACCACCGATTCAGTGGAGGGAAATAGTTGTTTCGAGAGCCGATTCTGCGGAGGGAATAACGGTTTCGAGAGCTGATTCAGCGGAAAAATTTAGTTGTTTCGGAGCCGATTCTGCAGAACAGCTAGTTGTTTGGGAGCTGATTCTTTGGGAGATTTAGCTGAAAAGGGATCCGATTCTACAAGGAGGAAATCTTGAGTTTTCAGTAGAATTTCCCCAACAGATTTTGACTGTTTTTCAGTGGTTTTACAGTGAATTTTCGGGGCTGAAAAATGAGAAAGTAGCAGCGAAGATAGACATTCTTGATGAAAAAAAAATCTAGTGTTTGGAAAAGCTTGTAATTTTATAATTTTCCAAGAGAAGGTAAGTAATGCTGGTTTGTATTAATGATGATGTATCTAACAGTGTGTTGCTAACACGTTTGTAGAGTCATAGAAACCTCTCAGAGAAGTATTCCAGGTAGTGCAGTTTGACAAGTAAAGTGGTGGTTCAGTATGAGAACCCATGATGGGTATGATGCTCAGGATTCTCATGAGCAAGCAGAAGATGCCATGGGAGAAAATGTCTGTAATAGAAATGATGACATTGAGTCTAATGGAAGGAGATTCCAAGAGACACCGTCAGATGTTGCAGCTACCATGAGAAGCTTAATCAAATCCCAAGAAGAGCAGCATCAGTCGAATGCTGCTATGTTGCAGAGTTTGACAGACTTACATAGGAAGATAGAATTTGGGTGGGGTACAGCAAGACCAGAAGGAAGTAAGAGCAGTACTAGAAGAAGGAGAAGGACTTCTGGTGGGTCATCTGATTCTGAAGAATCCAGCGGGGATTCAAGATATTCTTCTCATAAAAGAAAGAGAAAGAGACACCATAGGGATCGCTCTCGGGATGAATTTAAGAAAGCTAAACCTCCTACATTTGATGGTGAGGTAAAGACTGGACAAGAGGCTGAAGCTTGGCTTCTTGGAATAAATAAGTACTTTCAAGTGCATGATTATTCAGGAATCATGAAGGCAAGAGTTGCCATATTCAATCTGAACGGAAGAGCATCCATTTGGTGGGAACACTTCAAGCAAGCGAAGAGGATTAGTGAAAGGAGACTTAAGTGGGAACAATTCAAGAAGTATTTCAAGCAGAAATACCTATCTGATAGGTATTATGATGACAAGATTAAGGAGTTCCATGAGTTGAGATTGGGACAACAGACCATGGAAGAATATGCAAATAAGTTTTTGGAACTGTTGAGGTATGTCCGATACATCAGAGATGAAAAAGTGAAGGTCCAGCGTTTTCTGAGTGGATTACCTCAGTCCTACAAAGATAGAATTGAGTTTTATGAACCTAGAACTCTTGAAGAAGCAATAAGGAAAGCTAAGTATTGCTATGAGCAAAGAAAAGGTAAGCCAAATTACCATAAGGCATGGAAGGACAAGAAGAACGAGAATTTTGACCAAAGAAAGAAAGGTTTCAAACCTTCTAACTTCAGGAATCAGCAGAAGCAACCATCTCAAGCTGCGAGTAAGCCAGTTGGAGTGACAGGAGAAAATCCTAAGGATCCACAATAGAATAGAGGGCCACTTCAATGTTGGAAATGTGGAGGATCCCACATGCGTAGAAATTGTCCACTCGAGAATGAGAGTGCAAGGCCGGCTTATAATATTCAAGAAGCAGAAACAGTGGGTCAAGTAGCAAGGGAAGTTCCTAGAATCTATGCAGCACTGGAGGATCGTCAAGTGGATCAACAGTCAGCTGTGGTTGAAGTAGCAAATAAGATTGTTGAAAAATCTGTTTCTATTTTGATTGACCCTGGTTCTACTCACAGTTACATTACTCCTAGAGTAGTGGAAATTTGTGCTTTTAAGAAAGTAAAGCATAGGAAGTCTTGGTTAGTTCAGCTAGCCACTGGAACTAAGAGAAAGGTCAGTGAAGTGGTAGAGAAGTGCCCATTGGTCATGAATGGATTGGTCACTTGTGTAGATCTGAATGTGCTACCGCTTGGTTCCTATGATATTCTCATTGGAATGGATTGGTTAGAAGATCACAGGGTGAAGCTTGATTGCTACAACAAGACTTTTGAATGCATGAATGAAGAAGGGAACCTAGTAGTTGTGAAAGGTATTCCAAAGGTAATTTCAGTGAGGTAGGTTTCAACAATGCAGTTAAAGAAGTTCTGTAGGAAGGGCTGCCAGTTGTATGTAGATCAGATTTTGGAGGAAACGGGAGATGAAACTCCGAGGTTAGAGGACTATCAAGTTTTACAGGAATTCAGGGATGTGTTTCCTGATGAAATTCCAGGGCTTCCTCCAAAGAGGGACATTGATTTCACAATTGAACTTGTGCCAGGAGTAGCACCAGTGTCCAAGGCACCCTACAGGATGAGTACACCGGAGATGTTAGAGTTGAAGATGCAATTGCAAGAGTTGTTGGAAAAGAAGTATATCCGACCAAGTGTGTCTCCTTGGGGAGCACCCATTCGGTTTGTAAAGAAGAAAGATGGTACACTCAGGTTGTGTATTGATTACAGACAATTGAACAAGGTTACTGTGAAGAATAAGTATCCTTTGCCAAGGATTGATGACCTCTTTGATCAAATGAGGGGAGCAAAGGTAATTTCCAAGATTGACGTGAGATCTGGTTACCATCAGGTGAGAATCAAGGATGAAGACATTCATAAGACAACCTTTAGGACAAGGTATGGGCATTATGAGTTTGTAGTGGTACCATTTGGTCTCACAAATGCACCAACTACATTTATGTGCCTTATGAATAGTGTCTTCAACAAATATTTGGATAAGTTTGTTCTTGTCTTCCTTGATGACATTCTTGTTTATTCTAAGAATGAGGAAGAGCACGAAGAGCATTTGAGATTGACATTGAAATTACTTAGGGAGCATCAACTGTATGCAAAACTGAGCAAGTGTGACTTCTATAGAGATAGAATTCAGTACTTGGGTCACATTATCTCAGAAGAGGGTATATCTGTGGACCTTGAAAAGATTGAAGCCATTATGAATTGGCCTACTCTGAGAAATGTGACAGATGTGAGATCTTTTATGGGACTTGCAGGATACTACAGGAGATTCATTGAGGGATTCTCCAAAGTTGCACATGCTATCACTTCTTTGCAAAAGAAGGGAATGAAGTTCGAATGGACATCGAGGTGTGAAGAAAGCTTCCAGCGGTTGAAGAACCTTCTCACCAGTGCACCAGTATTGAAGGTTGCAGATCTAGAGAAATATTTTGTGGTATGTACCAATGCATGTGGACAAGGGCTTGGAGGAGTCCTTATGCAAGACAACCACGTGATATGTTATGAGTCGAGAAAGTTGAAGGAGCATGAGAAGAACTATGCCACTCATGATCTAGAGCTTGTAGCCATAGTAAATGCTCTCAAGATGTGGAGACATTACTTGATGGGCAGGAGATTTGAGCTCAGAACAGATCACTGTGGACTGAAGTATCTATTTGATCAGCCTACCTCGAATGCTAGGCAAGCAAGATGGCTGGAGTTTTTATGTGAGTTTGATTTTGAAATCAAGCACATAAAAGGGAAGGAAAATAAGGTAGCTGATGCACTCAGCAGGAAGATGCAGGAAATGCATGTGGCATCTCTTAGTATTTGCCAATCGGATTTGAGACAGTAGATTGTTAGTCATGTTGCTGGAGATGAATTGTATAAGCAGGTAAAAGACAAGTTGCAGCAGCAAAGTCTTGAGAAGAGGTATGAGGGATATAAATTGGAAGAAGATGGACTTCTGTCTTATAAAGGTAGAATTTATATTCCAGATGTAGCAGATTTGAGGAGAGTTGTCATGGATGAAATCCATCAAGCTCGGTATTCTGGTCACCCGGGATATCAGAAGACAATTGCTACAGCTAGAAAGCAGTACTTTTGGCCAGGCATGAAAAGGGATATGGCTGAGTACATTTCAAGGTGTATGAAATGTTAACAGGTAAAGGTTGAACATCAACACCTTGCAGGTTTGTTGCACCCTTTGCCAGTTCCAGAATGGAAATGGGAAGTTATTTCCATGGATTTTATTACAGGGTTGCCAATGACTGGGAGGAAACATGATTCTATCATGGTTGTGGTAGACAAGTTGACTAAGGCAACACATTTTATACCGGTTAAGTCTACGCATCAGACAAAAAATCTATGCAGATAAGCATAGGGTGAAGAGGGAGTTTAGAGTTGGGGATCATGTTTACCTCAGAGTGAGGGCAAGGAAGAGTTCCTTGAAGCTTGGAAGTTGTGCCAATTTGTCACCAAGATACTGTGGGCCATTTGAAGTGCTTGAAAGAATAGGGCCAGTTCCATATAGACTTGCATTGCTTGCTAGCACTAGAGCTCATAATGTTTTTCATGTTTCTTTGCGTAAGAGATATGTACATGATCCTAACCATGTGATAAATTGGGATGTGATTTAGGTGGAACCCGAGGGAGAGTTCCGAATCGAGCCAATGCGCATCCTCGACAAGAAGGTCAAAATGCTCCGGAACCAAGCCATAGGTTAGGTAAAGGTGCAATGGGAGCACTACGGACCTGAAGAGGCTAAATGGGAGTTGGAGGATGCCATGCGATTGGCACATCCATTTTTGTTCAATTTTACGGAACACTGAGGGGATACCAGTGTAGCATTTTGTTCAATTTTGTAAGCACTGAGGACAGTGCTATTGAAGGGGGAGGGGAATGTAATGCCCTGGTTTTGACCCCGTTGCATTAGATGTACATGATGTTTATATTGTAAATGATCATGGTGCGGAGATAAAGGCCGAGGCCCCACCATTGATCGGTTATGCTATGTTTTGGATTTAAACTTGTCATCGATGGTATATCGGGGCATGCGGCATATATTATGTTTGTCATCATGTAAATATATTATGTTTGTCATCATGTAAATATGCATCTATAATTAAAATGAACACAACCAACTATGGTCGCGGCAACTAAATCGAAAGGGGCATGATTTTCACAAGGATAAGGGTGGGGAAATTGTCAAACCTTGGGCCATCGAGGGAAAATATCCATGTGTTACCTTTCCTTGTTTACTCAACCACCTCCATTGAAGAATTGCTGCTGGTGGTTGAGGCAGTTAATTGTTTTGGGAGTGGGGTGGTAGGACTGTTAGTCCTCACCCACACGCACACTCCACCACTGTTGGCTTCACAATGGAAAAGAAATCGCGACCCTCTCCACCCACGAACAAACTATCCTCTCGACGTCTGCACTGAACCGCTCATGTCCTCCATTCATTTTCGTTCTCATCACACACCTGCGGACACCTTCATTTTCTCCATGACAACGCTGGAACGCTGATGCGCTCCAATCTGCGTCCTCTCCATCGTTTGTTCATCCACGCACAAGCTGGGAGTTGTTCATCCTCACGCAGGGACCGTTGTCTACTCATTAACCTCACGCGCAGGAGTCTGCCCATTTCACGCACAGTTTGGATGTCGGTATTTTTCTCTTCCTCTGTGTGGTTATGTATGCATTACTGGTGACTCCGTTGCCCAAGGGCGAGCTGTTGTTTTCCCCTATTGTGAGCTGTGCTTGCTGATAAGCTCGGTTGTTGTGGTCTTCCATACATTTTGGGGACTATTGTAAATTCGTTTGAGAGTCATTTTGGCCATGATAGGGCCAAGAATGACTTAGAATTGTCTTCCCTGTCTTAAGCTTTATCAGCTGATTGTTTGCATGTGTGCAATGGGTGGTCTTCGGACTGTGTTGGGAGTAGGGATGGGGGCTTGGTTTGCTTGATAACCTGGTGTTTGGAAACCACACAGACAGAGCTAGAGGGCTAGCTTTCTTCTCCACAACCCATGAAGAGCACTGGAAGGGAATGCAGGGCCTAAGGGACTGTGTAGCAGAGAAGGGACTGATTCCTTGTGTTGGGTGTGTGTGGGTGTCTTAGAAGTCAGGCTAGCTCGAGTGTAGGTGTTCCTAGCTCTGTGATGGGCTCACCAGCTTGGCAATTAGCCTCTCCCAACTCCTTGATGGCCTGATAAACCCAACTGTGTTGGCTTGGCTGAGTGTTTTGTGTATCTTTAGCTATGTGTAAGCCTGCTGTTCCCTTATTCCTTGGAGAATCATGCCCATCTCGGGGGTGGCAGCGCTGCTGAGTGATTAAGGAGCACGCTGGCCTATGGTTGGGTGGAACATTGTAGCGACGTAGCTGGTTGCGGATCTACTTCTTCATAAGATGAGTGATCTTGTCCATTCTTACTTCTGCAACCAGAATTTATGTTAATGAATATAATGAACATGTTAAATGAATGCTTGTGTGAATGCATGTGATTCCACTGTGCATGATAAATAACGATAGCTGTGTATGATAAACAATGTCATTGGTGCATGTTTTATCTTAATGCATTTCCCTGTAGCATTCTGTTTATGCAATTTTTATGCATGTACATGTTCATGGGCTCTTAGCCCGCGTGGGGGAAGTTTGGGCCACGTCTTCTTTGCCGGTCGGAGGCTTGGGGACGTGACACTCCAACACACACTTATCACTTTTATTATGGATAACAAAAATGAGAGTATAGTTTGAATAAAATGACATAAATTCAAAACCAAAATTATAAAAAATAATTTAATTAATTTAATTAAAAAAAATATAATCATTTTTATTTATGAAAAGTTGTTGGTTATAGAATTTGGATCTAATAAAGAAAAATGTTGAGATGATACAATTTGGATCTATAAAGTAAGTTGTTGAGATGATATAATTTGGATGCATTATAGCTATATCACACTAAATAAATTTTTTGTAACTCATAAAACTTAATTAAAACTTAATAAAATAATTTATATAAACTTAAAATTAATAATTACATCTATTAGAGTTTATATCTTGGAGTAGAC
>LPNX010721959.1:14815-39769 GCA_001517045.1 Pseudotsuga menziesii | reverse complement strand
TCACATTAGATTTTAGATGTTTGAAACTTTCTTTTCATTTGACCTTACTAACATGTGACACACAATATATATGACATGTCTCTTCCACATTGCAAGTTTTTTACTTCCCTCAATGCATTTATCTATATTTGAGGATTTGTGTTGATTTTCAAGTTAAATATCACCATAACCATGGGAATAATGAAAGTCATTGTTCACAAAACCATGTTCATTTTTATGTTAATGTTGATTTTTGGTGCAAACTAAGAGAAATGTGCAACATCCATTAAAGTTAAGGTATTGCATTGATTAAATTGGTGAGATTTTATCACAATGAACTGATGAAGTTTGAGTTTTAGACATCGTAATTTGGTTCTACTTAATTATGCTCATTAGTATGGTGTTCCCTTCCTTCCTTTGCATGCCCTCTTCCTTCCTCTGTCTTCCTTTTAAATGTATGTATGTGTGAATAATAATAATAAATAAAAAAAGATGATACCTCTATCTTGTGGCTTCTTGGCATTGTTGTTAACCATTAGCAAGATTTATGTTTTTTACATCTCACTTTGGTTACATAAAGATTGGTACATGTATTGTTAAAAGTTCCAACATATCCTGATCATTATATCGATAGGGGAATCCATAAAGATAATGGTTCACTTAGTTTAACATAATCGTTGATTAGTTGTAGGGTGGTTATGCTTGCTTGTTTGACTTGCCCCTCCCTACTTTAAGTACGTCGATATTATTTATATAACAATATGGGGATGTCCACATATGTCCACAGAGGATTGAATGGTAATGCTTCTAGATTTTCCACTCCCCCCCCCTTGCCATGTCCCACTTTGGTTGTGGAATACATGATTATACTTGTAATTTGCTCAACTTGCCAATACCATGCTTCTCACTCGTTTATCGACCATTACTCTCTTGACATCTTCCATTACTCTCTCAACGTCCAACTTCACTGCTTTCTCGATTGAGACACTATCTGGGATGCTATATATTAAGTCCTCTTACTTCACTGCCTTCTCTATTGATGGACTATCTGAGACGCTATAAGACATAAGAAAGAAATATAGAAAAAAGATGAAGAAATTATAAGAAGAAGAGGATGAAGTAGGACAGTAGGCTGCCATTCATCGTTGGTAGAGGAAGTGTGATAATGGAAGAAGTCCGGACAATTTTGAGTAACTCCTTGGTTGCCTTTCAACTCTGCCTTGGATTATGGCAGATCGGTAAGCTCATTATATAAATTGTATATAATTTATATAATAACTTATACATACAAATAAACTTCTAGCTTTTGGGCTCGAGGCGTTTGAGGCTGAGCGCACACGTTGGATAGGGTTTCAGACGCAGCCATGGCCGCCCCTGGGGGTGAGGATCCCCTTCCTCCCCCCCTTCTTGCTGAGATGGACGCGTTTTGGAGGCTCGTTGCAGGCGGTGGGAAGATACCAGCTCCTCCCCTAGTCCCAAAATTCATCAAAATGTAGTGAGTTTGGATGATAAAATTACAAGTTAAGTGAATGTTGAAGTGTAATATAATAAAAATAAATTACAAGTCAAGTTAATGTTTAAGTGTAATATAATATTGCTTATGGTATTCTCCAGAACCACATCAGTGTGCATGTTACAATATGGAACACTAAGACATATAGTAATATTTTAGTGTGTCGAGGCATCTATAATAATTCAATGTTTATGTATCTAACATAATATAAGGTAGATCGATGTCATTTGTTTGATAGTACACCAATATGATGATATGTAGTTACAATCACTTGTGAGTACAACATCTATAAGGGCATAAGTGATTTGTGTATCAATAAGAGCATCAATTTGTTCAGTAAATAGAAGTTTGTATGTGTTCAATAACTAGAATTTTGTATCAATAAGAGCATCAATGTGTTTAGTAAGTATAAGAGCATTGATCCATGTAATGGTGACAAAAGAAATGTTATGTTCTGGTTCAATGTTTGACATAACTCATTGGTTCAACAATATATAGAAGACTAGGAAAGCCTAATCAAACGTTTGACATAAATCATTGGAGTGGAAATAGCCATGCATACATAGCAAAATATCAAATTACTACATAAAATATTCAACCAACAACATGAATTATACGAGGACTCTCATCCAATCATGTATTTAATTCTTCCCAGCACATTCAATGGAATACATGGAACCTTAATATAACATATAATGCTCATCATGTATCACAAAAGGATCAAACTTGGTATCTTGCCATCATTCATCTTTGGACCTTTAGAGGATCGATATTTCCAACATAAGTTCGTGAGTACAAATTATAGATGTACATATATAGGAAAGTGCAACATAAAACATTACTAGAAAGGACAATGGACATAAAGTGCGTGCTGTCGGCTCCTGCAAGTGTGCAAGTGCGTGACGTCGGCATGCCAGGAGACCAACGGATTCGACGGTTTGTCGATCCGACCTCCGGTTGCCGAGATATGTCAAGCCCTAGGTCGCATGAAAATGTTGTTCAAGGACACTAGGTCAATCTTGGTCCGGGAGCAAAAAACAAAACGGAGCAATGAAAGTGCATGCCGTCGGCTCTTGGAAGTGTGCATGGGAAACGCCGACGTGGGTAGACCACCAACACTTGCTCGGTCTAGGGTTTTGCAGAGTTGACCCACCAATGCCAGATTTGCATTGAGGTGCACTGGGCAAAAAACTAGTTTAGGAAATGACTATACAACGGAGTCATTGGGCCACAAGGACATGAGAGAGAGGCCCCCCTAGGGGTAATGGCATGCTAGGAGACCAATGGATTCGACGGATCGTCGATCCGACCTCCGATTGCCGAGATATGTCAAGCCCTAGGTCGCATGAAAATGTCGTTCAAGGACACTAGGTCAATCTTGGTTCGGGAGCAAAAAACAAAATGGAGCAACGAAAGTGCATGCCGTCGGATCCTGCAAGTGTGCATGGGAAATGCCGATGTGGGTAGACCACCAACAATTGCTCGGTCTAGGGTTTTGCAGAGTTGACCCACCAATGCCAGATTTGCATTGAGGTGCACTGGGCAAAAAACTAGTTTAGGAAATGACTGTACAACGGAGTCATTGGGCCACGAGGACACAAGAGAGAGGGCCCTCTAGGGGTAATGGAATTCTAGGATACCAATGGATTCGACGGTTCGTTGATCTGACCTTCGGTTGCCGAGATATGTCAAGCCCTAGGTCGCATGAAAATGTCGTTCAAGGACACTAGGTCAATCTTGGTTCGGGAGCAAAAAACCAAACGGAGCAACGAAAGTGCGTGCCGTCACCTCCTGCAATTGTACATGGGAAATACCAACATGGGTATACCACCAACACTTGCTTGGTCTAGGGTTTTGCAGAGTTGACCCACCAATGCCAGATTTGCATTGAGGTGCAGTGGGCAAAAAACTAGTTTAGGAAATGACTGTACAACGGCATCATTGGGCCACGAGGACATGAGAGAGAGAGAAACCTAGGGGTAATGCCATTCCAGGAGACCAACGGATTTGACGGTTCGTCGATTCGACCTCCGTTTTCCGAGATATGTCAAGTTGCAGGTCGCATCAAAATGTCGTTCAAGCACACTAGGTCAATCTTGGTCCGGGAGCAAAAAACCAAACGGAGCAACGAAAGTGCATGCCGTTGACTCCTGCAAGTGTGTATGGGAAATGTCGATGTGGGTAGACCACCAAAACTTGCTCGGTCTAGGGTTTTGCAGAGTTGACCCACCAATGCCAGATTTGCATTGAGGTGCACTGGGAAAAAAACTAGTTTAGGAAATGACTATACAATGGAGTCATTGGGCCACAAGGACATGAAAGAGAGGCCCCCCTAGGGTTAATGGCATGCCATGAGACCAACGGATTCGATGGTTCATCGATCTGACCTCCGGTTGCCAAGATATGTCAAGCCCTAGGTCGCATGAAAATGTCGTTCAAGGACACTAGGTCAATCTTGGTCCGGGAGCAAAAAACCAAACGGAGCAACGAAAGTGCGTGCCGTCAGCTCCTACAAGTGTGCATGGGAAATTCCGATGTGGGTAGACCACCAACACTTGCTCGGTCTAGGTTTTTGTAGAGTTGACCCTCCAATGCCAGATTTGCATTGAGGTGCATTGGGCAAAAAACTAGTTTAGGAAATGACTGTACAACGGAGTCATTGGGCCATGAGGACACGAGGGAGAGGGCCCCCTAGGGGTAATGGCATTCCAAGAGACCAACAGATTCAACATTTCGTTGATCCGACCTCTGGTTGCCGATTTACAATGAGATGCAAGTCGCATGAAAATGTTGTTCAGGGACACTTTTACTACAAGCTAGGAATTGCATACGAGCTAGTATAAACCGTAGTTTGTAGTATAAACGCGTGTTTATAGTTTAAGCCTGAGATTGTGGAAAGCCTAGTATGTAGGTTAAACCCTAGTTTCTAGTTTTATTTGATGTTTAGTTGATAAGAAAAATAGTATTATATCTCCTTAAACATCTTAAAATAATTTTCACAATTTAAAAAATTATTTTCCTTTTATATTATGATTTTAATTAATGTTTTTAAAAAAATTAAGTAATATTTGTTTTAAATAAGTATTTAAGGTTCATTTATAATTAATGAAAAAGGATAAAAAGTATCCATGTAAAAAATATAAGTTGAAAATTATATAAAATGTTATTATTAAAATTTTAAATTGGTACATGATTTTATCATTTTAAATATTTTTGAGAGTGTTTGGAGAGGAAGTCATTACGTGCCAAGAGTGCCACCTATACATGATTCTACAACAAATGAGGGGTTCAAAAATACATCTCCAATATGTATACTCTATAAAGGAGGAGACAGTAATCCAATAATAGATAAAAGATTTTTTTTTTTAAATCAGCAAAGGAACTCCTAAAGTACATTAGTACATTAGAGACCAAGGAAGATACTCTGATCTACCTAAGAGGAACTATTAGATTGTGGAAGATGCTTTGAGATGGAACTCCAAATATTTTCCATATTGCAATCAAAGTATTCTCAAGGATGGTTAGTTCCTAAACTATTGAGAGGAGTTGGTAACAAGTTTGATTTACCTCACTATAACTATAGGAGATTTGAGTTATGTAGTTGCAATTGTGTCATGATTTATAGCAAGTCCCAAAGATGTTCACTTGAAAGCAGCAAATAAAATCTAAAGGTATGTCAATGGGATTGAATATGTGCAGGGTAATGTCATCAAATTGGTTGGATACATGTATTCAAATAAAGCGAGTTACATAGAGGAAAGAAAGTCTGCCATACCTTACTCTTTTAGCATGGGATCAAGAGAAATTTCAAGAATTAGTAAGAAGCAACTAATAATCATAGTGTCCCCCACATAGAAAAATATGAGGCAATAGTCCATGCATCGTGTGAAACAAGGGGTTTTAGCTATTTGGAATCTTCAAGAGATCCAATCCACACCCCTTCAACACCCCTTCATTCTAAAAGCTAGTGTTTGATTTAACTCGAGAAGAATTTGATGTTCCATGAAAGAACCAAGTATATAAAGATACAATGCCTCTCCATCCAGTCTGAGGTGCAAAACTAAGAGATTGATGTCTTTATTGCATAACAAGATCAGCATTCAAGCCTCTTCATGAAAGCATGGATAGGGAGAAATTTCAAAAAATTAGAGAAAAAGCCTATGTAAAAGAAAATAATAAAGGCATTAAAAGGGGTGTTTAAGGTGCAACTCCCATTTCAGTTGCGTAACCTACTTTTCTATACTTCACAACAAGGTCAAATTTTTGAGTCTTTACAACTCTAAGGGGTGCAATCTATTTTTGGGTTAGCATATTTTTGGTTAAGGCTAAAACTCGCCCTTGGTTGTACATTTCTTGTTTTTATCCTTTAGAGTTTCTAACTCGATAATCCCTGTCACTCCCATACAAGGACATGGCACTTCAAACCTAAAAAGATCCCTGTGAACTTTGCTTGGCTACAAAGGTGGATAACACCCATAAAAAGACAAATGGAACTCTCAGGGAAACTCGCAACAGGATTTTCTTCATATACTTGGAAACCCTAGAGTCTAATGCTTATCAATTAAAAATAAATGGTGAGATTCAATCACCTATCTGAGGGAAAACCCATCCTGACAACTTCTATTTTTTGCATTTAAACTTGCAGCAGAGTGCATCTTATTGAAAATATTTCAATTTCACTGTTTAAATGGAGCTAAGAGTTGGGGAAGAATTAACTATAATATTCTGTCATGTAATCGAGCATGGTAATAGTTTAGATATACATGTTTCAACCTTCTCTGTTTAGATAACTGAATAGATAGATAAATAGGATGATAGTCGGAGCCAAAAATCTGTAAAGGCTTGGAGCGACAACTCTGCCTAGGGACAGTTAAGGGAGTTGACGGTTTTTCTTTCTCTCACATCCTACATCCTACATCCTACATCATACAATTAAGTTCACTGAAACTCTTTACGAGTTGTTTCCTGTGAGTTCTATGCAAAGTCTTGGCTGGCAATATGAATAGATTATACCCTTGGGAGGCCAAGCTATATCCATTGTTAACACAGATCTGTTCTTGCCATTATTTTTACCAAATCATTGGAGGTTTGTTGGTTAATAGTGTAGAGATGAAGTATTTAATCTTGTGGTTGCCGGTATAGCCATGAATATTCAGTTCTGGATGAAGCAATAAAACTGCTGATGATATGCATTTAGATATCCGTTCATGATTGAAGCCCAGTCTAGTTAGAAATTAGAACACAGAGTTTAAATCGTTTACACAAACTACAGCATCGTGGTCATCATCATCATTATCATTCTTCATTTTCATCGTGGTCATCATCATCATCATCATCATCATCATCATCATCATCATAGTCATCATGCTCAATATCATCATCATCATCATCATTGTCGTGGTCATTGTCATCATGCTCAACATCATCATCATCATCATCATAGTCATCATGCTCAATATCATCATCATCATCATCATTGTCGTGGTCATTGTCATCATGCTCAACATCATCATCATCATCATCTTCATCATCGTGGTCATCATCATCATCATATTCATCATGCTCAACATCCTCATCATCATCATCATCATTGTTCATCATCATCGTGGTCATCGTCATCATTCTTCATTATCATCAACTGCATATGGTCTACGGACACACATTAATAGAAAGGTCAGCTTTAAAAAGAAAAATACTCAGTTACCACGTGGAAGAAGTGAGCCCCACTAGACTCCACGCCCTAAAGCACGAGGATAAGACTTTGAAACATGGACTAGCCAGCCAATCTTGATTTCCAATGCCCACTACCAACCAACAAAGAAAGACCATGTCTTTGCATGTAAAGTCAACATGTAATTGATTAGATAGACGCTCAAGTCCATATGCATTAAAGAATCAGGTAATATTTACACATCAAAAGGACTCTAACTTCCACTAGACTCCAAACCTTCAAGCAGAGGATAAGACTTTGGATAAGACTAGCCAACTTGTAATCTTGATTTCTCTAAAACATCTAGAATGGTACAAAGAGTCAAGTCAACAACCTCGATTTCTAAGAATTCATATACATTCATAAGTAGGTATAGGAAATAATTGCCGTATTAAGATGTATCTATTTTCATAAACATTGATGGGAATCATTGAAATCGTATTAAGATGTATAGTTGATTTCTTAAATTTTAATGTAAAAAATAAAGAATATGTATTCACAAGTCAAAGTCAATTTTGATTTCTTGTAATAGATTCTAAATGGGGTTACATAGAAAGTGCCCTCCATGTTTACAATGGTGTTAAATGTTTCTCTTTTAAGGCATAATGTTTGTCATATCTTTTTGCATTTCATTGAAATATTCCACCCACATCTTCACTTTGTTTTATCTGACATAGTTTTATAGTGTTGCATTTCAAAATGTATATACATAGTTTAATCCCAACAACAGCTCACCACAATTTACATGGTTAAGTGTGTAAATTTACATACTTTGAACCTTAATATTATTTTTATAAATAATTTGACACATCTCTTCATATTCTATTTATTAAATACTTTTATCATATTTTGAGAAGCTTTTAATTCTCAAGTCTTTACATTTATTTTTAATTTTTTATAATTTTGATAACTTAGGTATGTTTTACAAAACATTAACATCCTTAGGTTTGTTTTATATTACATATGGATATTACTATATTTTTATATAATAAATTTAATAATATATATTTTATGTTCATGATCGAAAATCTTTTTCCTGTAAAATTTTGAAATAATTGAATGAATATTTTAAAATTGAAAATCTTTTGTATGAAATTTTGAATTTTTGACAGTCCCATCGAACCTGCAGGTTGATCATGAGCCAACTGCAGCCATATCCTCGAGATCTCATTGTACACAGTCTCGCTGCCGCCATATCCTCAAGCTTCAATGCCCATCTACCTGCATTCAACGCCCATCTACCTGCATTCAAGGCAGTGCAGTCCATTTCAAAATGCCAAGAGACCTGGTCCTCATTCTCATCCTGCAAATTCCTATCATTATCTTTCTGTAAATTCCTAGCTGGAGCTGCTGAAACATTGTTCTTGCCCTCTGCAAATTAGAACCTGAATCCTATTACGAGCCGCTGGAGCGGCTGAATCGTCCTCCTGTAAATTAGAACTTCAGGTACTCCTCATCCTACAAATTCCTATCATTCTCGTCCATTTAGTTTAGTATCTGGATTTTGTACAAGGCCCATGGGGTATGGGTATTTTTGTGCCTTCTTCAAGTTATAAGAGGTTGCATATTTCAGTTACTGGAGATATCTGCGAGTCTGTTGTATGCTTGAAAATCTTGATCTGAACATTCCCATATAAATTTTGTAGCAATGTTTTGTAGTTTGTATGTTCTTATTTCAAACTTTATCAGTTTTTAGAGGTTTGTACTGGTTCTTATACTTTGTAGTGGTTGTTATACCGTAGCCAGTATAAACCTAGATACTTCTGTAACTTGAAACCGAAACAATTATTTGCTACTTTCTCTCTATAGAAGCAGTAGTTACACTTGTGTTTTGATTCTGGACGGACTGATGACTTCGTGATGGTCTATTCTGTCAAATTAATCCTGCAGCTTTTTATATGAGATTTCCAATCCAATGTTTGGATCTCCTACCCTTTACATTCAATTAATGACAATGACGATGGTTCCTCCATATGTTTCCCAATGTTTCTAGCTGATGACGGTATTGAAGGTTCTTTGCATTCTTTTTTATATATGGCAATGAGAACAGCTGCATCAAGGGAAGCATAGTGTACCTGACTATTGCTCAAGGGACGCTCCCTCCAGTCACTCATCCTAGTACTTTTGTTTAAAGCACTTCCCAGCACAGTCTTTGCAAGGTCAGAAATCCCCCCTCGAACAGATGGAAAAACCTTTTGAAGGTCTAATTTAGGCACTTCACAGTAGCAAAAACACTCCATCTCTCCTTAGGAATCAGAATGACGCTTCAGGTCAGAGTGCAAAGCATACCCTAACTTCAAAATGCTAGTTGAATGAAATACAGCTTTAAGGCACAAGTCCAGTGCACCTGGTTCTTTGTTAAATAAATTCACCATCTCAAATATAAAAACCTTTTTTGCAGTAGAAATCTCTGATATCGAAACCCTTCTCGGCCCAAAAACCCACTCAGAATCTATTCCAATCACATTAACTTCATCCTCAGAAAAATGCTCGAAAGCTTGAGCTAGTCCTTTTATTGTATCAATCATTATAACCTCATTTTCTACTGAAACACCTATGTCTTGTAATTTCAAAAAGTTATCCTCTCCCTCTGCAAAAACTGGTTCACATAACTGAAATATTTTTAAATTGGTTAGTTCAAGTGCCAATTCTTCAAGGCGCTGAAAAAACCTTGTCCTAAAGTTCTCATCTCCATGATCCTTGGTTTCAACATCACCACAATACTTAATGCTTGGGCCCAATGTCCTTTCTTAGCAAGCTTGGTCATCAAATGTTCAGTGTACTGATAAATACCATTTGCAAATTCTGGTGAGAGCTTATACTTTTTTGCCATATTCTTTACATTAGTCCACCACTTCCTCCTCTCGTAACATCTTATAAGTAAGGAAATCATATTATTCTCGGTGTGGTCTGAAGTAGCCCATTCTTCTGCTAATTGATAATGTTTAGCATCAACCATAGGCTCCAAAAATTCCTCCCAAGAACTGCCTAATCGCTTTATAACAGACGCAACAATACATAAATGATGAGATCTTATAAGCTTTAGAATCAATGTTTTTAATCCCTGAAACTTCTCAGACACAAATGTCACTTTCT
The DNA here is from genome assembly GCA_001517045.1 of Pseudotsuga menziesii. Taxonomy (NCBI): domain Eukaryota; kingdom Viridiplantae; phylum Streptophyta; class Pinopsida; order Pinales; family Pinaceae; genus Pseudotsuga; species Pseudotsuga menziesii. The sequence goes on along the minus strand of LPNX010721959.1, from coordinate 29,471 downwards.
GTAATTCTTCTCTCAACTCTTCCAATTTAAACTCAAAAATTCTAGATAGAATAATAACTACGTTCGCATTTACAGTAAATGATCCTGAAAGTATCAAGTCATTGAACAAATTAGCCGCTAATCTCCTTGCTTCATAATCATGAGCAAATGTTGGGTTCAACATAGCCAAACCACTAAGAATTGTGAGGAATAGACGGGTTGGGTGTTCACCAGAGGGACAAAAAATGGAAAGCAAATATTTCAAACATGCTATAATAAATCTTGGGAGTACATCCCTTCAGAGAGCTTCTATAAAGCCCTTGAAAAATTCATGGTAATTTACCTTGACCTTTGCATCGTTTACATAGCGGAAGGATTGCTTTAGATGATAAACAAAATATAAAGTGTTTACCTGTGACAAATCTGAAAGAGCGTGGAACACTATGGAATTTTGTGCTGCCATTTTTCCCGTCCCCTTAAAAATGAGTACAGTAAGAATGTTATTGAGATAACAACACGCTCAGAAAATGATAGAGCTTCGGAAGAAGTTCAACGTGTCTCAACGTGTTTGAAACCAATAAATTTAAACAGTATTTATAGATAATCTGCTGGGGTTAATTTTTTTTAAAGACGTTACATGTCAGGTCATATATCAGATCCTTTTTTAATCCAAAGAATTGGGTGGGTTTAATTTAGGTTTAAAAGGATACAAGTTACCTCATATATGTCGATTAGCTATCTTGTTGGTGTATGAGACTCCCTTGTTTACCCAAGTAACATTTTTTTATATAATTGGGTGGGTTTAATTTAGGTTTAAGAGGATATAAGTTACCTCATATATGTGCGTTAGCTATTTGTTTGTGGGAGAAAAGATTTCTTGTGTACAAATTTAATCAGAAAAAGAATTTATGACCTCCTACAAAAAAAACACCAATTTGGTGTATGATACCATTTATTTATGGGACTGAGACACCGTTTTAACTTCTCTATATTTAAACATATAACCTCCTAAAATAATATAGATAATCTTAATCATCATAGCCACCCGCTTTGTATATCTATATAATCTACTAGACTATTTTTTTATTAATTCTTAGTACCATGTTTCTGGATAAGAATAAATATATTATAGGTTTTTCTTTAAATCTTTTGTTTATGTAATACCTTTATAGACAAAAAGAAAGCATGTCTTTTATGATAAAGTCAATTTTAACCCTAACCTAAAATACATGTAGATTACCATTGTACTTTATTTAAATATTATATAATAGTTAATTATTAAAACTACATATTATTACGGATAAGTATGAATAGTTACACTTAGAGAGTAGTTTCTTTCTTCAACTATCTACATCAATTCCTCTTAGTTTAGTTGAAAAGATTATCCAGTTTTAACTTAGGGAAAGAATGAAAACACAGAAGATAATGTTGATTGAAATGGTGACTTAGTCTGTAATACTAGAGTCCTGAGTCTAAAATGAATGTAGATTTTCAATTTGCAAGTAATCAATTAAGTGATAAAACTATTGTCTTTTTGCACAACGTTTATTTATTATCACATCAAGAAAGATGACTGTATGGATAGTTGTCAGTTGCCAGTGGCCACCTACATCTGCATAGCAAATATTGACATTGTTTTACAAGCTGGAAAATACATTTTGTGACAACTCTTGTATTAAATGTTTGATTGCAAATTGGGACAGTCATTCCATTGTTTATTTTGCTGGGAATTACATTGCCTACGGCTACAAGTCACCTCTTGCTCACCAATCCAAAGCTGGAAGTTACATATGTGTTGAAAACTTGAATAACATTTATGATTTATCATTTGAGTTTAGACTCTACATGCACAGTCACGTTATGAGTAACGTTATGCCATACCCATATGGTATCTTCATCTCACCGTCACGTTATGAGTCATGTTAGTCACATGGTGATTGCAATTTGCAGGTATTAAGACATTGGCACATTGCAAAGTTCAAACAGAAATTTCAAGTTCTTCTTCATTTCACATCAAGAATTCAGGAATTCCAAGAAATTAAGGATTGAAAATGTTGATTTGAAATAGAATATAATAATATTTACCTAAATATATTGGTAATTTTAATATCATAAGAGAAAGATGAAAACATAAGTTTTTTTAAAAGAAAGATTTTATCAAATTTTATAACATTTTGATTTATTAAATATATTTTTTAATTTTTTTATAAAAAATTTGACACTCATTAATCTGATGAAAACGTAAACCGACGGTTATGGAAAACACAAAACCGTCATAAAATTTTGTAAATTTTGATTTGACAGGTAACAAAAATTTGAAATTCCAGGCCTGCCCAGCTCATTCCACCGAAGCACCCAGAAGAGATCACAGTACAAATTATATGTTTTTCCCAACCCAACGTGTACGGCGGGATTAGCGAACAACAGGTGATTTCACTCAATCTACCAATAGCTAGAACTTGCGAACGAAAAGAAATAAGGTTTCACAAAAGAATTTAAAAACACTCCAGCTCAATTTCTTCTATACAAAAGGGGCAGCGAAGATATTGAGGAACAAGTGATGGTCCTCATTAACAAGCTCTAGGTTCCCAATTCTAAGGTCCCAAAAAGCTTTACTGTGAACTAAAGCACTCTATTGCTGGCTCGAAGTGAAGATTGCCCTTTCAAATGAATCCGGAGAGGGCATATGGACTAAGTGAATCTGTAATTGAATCAACGATGATTACAATATTGGGTAAGTCATATGTTTGAAAAGGGAGCTCAAGTACTCAATAAATTATGGACCAGGAGGCATGATCCTTTCCATCTGAGACTCCTTGCCCGTTGCAGACAAGCGGCTTTGCACCTTCTTTCATGAACAAATTTTGCAACTAGTAGCCATGTTAGGATAATCTTTGCGAATTTCCATACCTAGTAATAGGTTTGTTACTTGCGGTTCTGGTTGCTTTAAATTTATAATCAAATCATTGTGAGTTGCCACTCAAGTGCAGTTATGGAAGTGGATGAACTTCTTAAAAATTTATAATGAATTTGTTATCCTTAAACAAGCTCACACAACATTGCATGTATTTCAAAAATGTTGAGAACCAATTTTCGATCTAGTTGGGTTTGGGTATCTAATCTTTGTTTTTACCTAGAGAATATTTGGGTATTGGCTTCCTCCGTTTGTAGATCTTGACGTACTAAACTATTGACATAGCATTGGGAGGGTTGGATGACATTGTTGCTGCGTGTGCATTGAATTGATAGAGTGTTGATTACATTGATAATGAATAAGCTCTTCATATTGAATGGTTCCATTTGAGTTTCACTAAAAGAGAAAATTAATTTGTAGCTTGTGATTTGTCTTGTTCATAGTCCATTAACCACGATAGATTAGAGTGGGAACAATAAAAATTTGTAGTAGAATTCTTTACCCACACAATATGTGCAGTTTTGAAGAGCTGGGTAAATATGCACTTGAAGTTGTTTTTTTGTTTTGCTTTTAAATGGTGAAATTTAGGACATATATTTATATTATGCATCACGTATGTGGCGGATCAGAACATACATATATTTATATTATGCATGTAGATAGGGTTTGAAGTCACATGTGCAGATTATTCCGGGTCTAGAAAACTGATTGGGGGCAGGCTTTTATCTTTTACCAAAAACATCTCTCTTGCGATCTGGAAATCATGATTTTTACACGTTTTATTTTACCAAATACATCCCTCGTGCAATCTGGAAATAGTGACTTTTTGCAGGCACTTTTTAGAGCCAAAACATCTTCACTCTGTCTATCCGAACTATATGAGATTGCGTTGTATGAGATTGTTTTAGGATTTGGTAGTGCCTTGATCGCATGAGTTTTAATGCAAATCTAGAAACCACCTAGGTTACATTTTTTGCCAAGAGTTAACACCGCAGGGAGTTCGGTTGTGTTTTGAAGGATGGTTCTGTTTTGGTTGGGTCTAAATGCCTTGCATTATTTCCAGAATCAGTTGTGTATGATTCCCCAATGTTGTGGTTGGTAGGTGGCCAAAGTGGCTCGTAGCTGAATTTTCTCCATAGTATAACATATCATATTTATGAGAAGAGTTTAAATAAACAGTGGGCTAATTATAATATGAAATGAATTTAGGGCTACTTAGGTTGGCTGGAAATAGTTGTCTATGTTCATGAAAGTATTTTTGAATGATGGGGCATATGTAGCTTTGTCTGGTTAACTGTCATTCTAAGTTTTTCGGTTTTCCCCAAGTACTGAACCAGTAATATGAAGATACTGTCATTCTTAAGCTTATGTTTCTCAAAGTGTGGAGCATATCTTTATTCAGGACGTGTTACATGGATCCTTTCTTCTGGCTTTGCTTTCCAGATATATATGATTTCCCCGTTTAGAGTAGTCTAACCGGCTTTGCTTTTCAGATATGTGTACTTCTTTTAATAGAGTAGTCTAAACAAGTGCCATTGCGTTTTCCAGCAGGAATTTGACAGAATTTGAGAGAAGAATTCTTTGAACTTACATAAATCTGAATGACCTGGGTATTTAGATATTCAAAGATATTGAATATATTTATATATTCAAAACCAAATTTAAAAAGAAAAACCAAAAAACTTTCCCCAAAAATAACTAGCATTTAGACTCCTCTTCTAATCAACTGGAATATGGGAATCGAATTAAACCCATCCTCTCTTATGTTTTCATGGTCAGCAGCATTTCGAAATTGAGTTGTGGATTCAGTAGACTATATACTGAATGGTTACATAGTTGTTCTTTATGTCAATATTTGACACAGAATTAAGAAAATGAACATTTTTTTTAATTTTTATTTGTGTATGTGAACTGAATTAAACCCATCTTCGCTAGTTTCACAGAGTCCAGCAGCAATTCAAAACTGAGTTGTTAATTCCGTAGTTTAAATGGTTGTAATTGCCATTTATTTTCAAATATGGTTTTATATTTTTTTTGAAATTTATAGTTTTTTATGTTGTAAATTTAGAATTAGCTTTATTTTAATTTGTATTTTAATGGTATAAATAGATTCAGCATTTTTTAAAAATTTTGAAACATCCAAAAATTCCACTTAACAACTATAATCTAGATTTTGAAAAATTACAATAAAAAATTTTCAAAATAAAAATCATTCTATTTAAACCTAAATAACTATTTTAAATAATTGCCAATCATTTATTTGAATGTTGTATTTCTAAATTTCATTTTGTAAACCTCCATGGTATAATAAACTCTATGAATGTATGTAGGATGTAATATATGGCATTACTTGTACATAAAAATAGCTATCAACTCTATGAATGTGTATAAGTATATGGCATTACTTGTACATAAAAATAGTTATCAACTCTGTGAATGTATATAAGATGTAATATATAGCATTACCTGTATATAAAAATAGCTAAATAGATAGTGTTTTTTATATTTAATTATTTGATATAAGTTTGTAACTTACAGATAGTTTCAATATATTGTACAGTTTCCATTCAAGTAGTCTTGGCTTCATAGCTTCTAGATTATTGTTTATCAAAGAAGCAAGACCAACTAAGATGAAGATGAAGTTATGGGAAAAAATGCCATTTGCATTGGTATTAGCTTTAGTCTTATACAAACAAAAAGTAAAGAAGAAGACTGGATTAAAAAGAGGTTGAAAATCTTGGTAAGTTTATAGATTTGTTTTTACTTTTACAATTTTGTTTATAGATTTTTTTTTATTTTTACAATTTATTTTATTTAGTTTTTTTTACATGGTTTATTTAGTTGTTTTTCTATTAGGTTGAGTTGCATTATTTTCATTTTAAAAGAAACGCCTTTTAATTTATATGCAATATCTCATGTGCGCTCAAAACCGTCACTTTCTTTGATGCACACACACACACACAAGAAACTCTCTCGTCACTCACTAAGTTCAAAAATAGCTTAAATCTACTCACTTAATACCTCCATAGGAGGGCACAAAAGAATCTTGTACTTTAGGTAGGATTTTAGGGCTAGGCATCCAAAAACATAGTTGTTGTCCTTAGAGTGCTATAAAAATCCTTCTAAATCAAGTGGTCGTGTATAGCCCCACGGGGCAAGTGAAAGAGCGGCGCCGCGCCATAGGAGGTCAAACCCAAGGTTGCGAGTGTATGTTCTCTCAAGTGGGCTCACCACCACTTGTTGAAAAGGAGACGACCCAATACTGTTTAAGGGATAACTGCTCTTTCTCCACTTGATGAAGGTACTTAGTGACCAACTTAGGATGTCATTCCTTATAGGTGACTGTCGTGGAAGCCGATAGTACCTGAGACAGATTTTGTCACAAGATCAAGGAAAGCACACGTCACAAGATCAAGGAAAGCTAGTGACTGCTAGATTTCCTTCTAGCATAAGCATTTCCTTCTAAGATAAGAACACATATTTATGCTAGAAGAAAAGCTAACAGTCGCTAGCATTCCAACAGAAAAATCATGTCCATGGTGATTGGTGGTTACTAGCTTATACCTTGGGCTTCTTCAATGTGATGTATTTTGAAATAAGCACATGGCAAAAGATCAAGGAAAGCTAGTGACTGCTAGCTTTCCTTCTAGCATAAGCATTTCTTTTCTAGTATAAACACACATGCTTATGCTAGAAGGAAAGCTAACAGTCGCTAGCTTTCCAATAAAAAACCGTGTCCATGGTGATTGGTGGTTGCTAGCTTATACCTTGAGCTTGTGCCATGTGCTATATTTGAATGAATGCTAGCTTTCCTTCTTGCATAACACACATGCTTATGTTAGAAGAAAAGCTAGCAGTCGGTAGCTTTCCAATAGAAAAACCTTGGACATGGTGATTGGTGGTTGTTAGCTTATACCTTTAGCTTGTGCCATGCACTCTATTTTCAAATAAGCACATGGCACAAGATCAAGGAAAGCTAGCGACTGCTGGCTTTCCTTCTAGCATAAGCATTTCCTTCTAGGATAAGAACACATACTTATGCTAGAAGGAAAGCTAGCAGTCGCTAGCTTTCCAATAGAAAAATCATGTCCATAGTGATTAGTGGTTGCTAGCTTATACCTTGAGCTTGTGCCATTTGCTCTATTTTGAAATAAGCACATGGAAACAGATCAAGGAAAGCTAGCGACTGCTAGATTTCCTTTTAGCATAAGCATTTCCTTCTAAAATAAACACACATGCTTATACTAGAAGGAAAGCTAACAGTCGCTAGCTTTCAATTAGAAAAACCCTGTCCATGGTGATTGATGGTTGCTAGCTTATACCTTCAGCTTGTGCCATGTGCTCTATTTTTAACGAATGCTAGCTCTCATTTTAGCATAAGAATTTCCTTCTAGCATAACACACATGCTTATGCTAGAAGAAAAGCTAGCAGTCCCTAGCTTTCCAATAGAAAAATCATGTCCATGGTGATTGGTGGTTGCTAGCTTATACCTTGAGCTTGTTCCATGTGATGTATTTTGAAATAAGCACATGGAAAAAGATCAAGGAAAGCCAGAGACTGCTAGTTTTTCTTGTAGCATAAGTATTTCCTTTTAGTATAAACACACATGCTTATGCTAGAAGGAAAGCTAATAGTCGCTAGCTTTCCAATAAAAAACCCTGTCCATGGTGATTGGTGGTTGCTAGCTTATACCTTGAGCTTGTGCCATGTTCTCTATTTTAAACGAATGCTATCTTTTCTTATAGCATAACACACATCCTTATGTTAGAAGGAAAGCTAGCGAAAAACCTTGGGCATGGTGATTGGTGGTTGCTAGCTTATACCTTGAGCTTGTGCCATGCACTCTATTTTCAAATAAGCACATGGCACAAGATCAAGGAAAGCTAGCGACTGCTAGCTTTCCTTCTAGCATAAGCATTTTCTTCTAGGATAAGAACACATAATTATGCTAGAAGGAAAGCTAGCAGTCGCTAGCTTTCCAATAGAAAAATCATGTTCATAGTGATTGGTGGTTGGTAGCTTATACCTTGAGCTTGTGCCATTTGCTTTATTTTGAAATAAGCACATGGAAAAAGATCAAGCAAATCTAGCGACTGCTAGTTTTCCTTCTAGCATAAGCATTTCCTTCTAAAATAAACACACATGCTTATACTAGAAGGAAAGCTAATAGTCGCTAGCTTTCAATTAGAAAAACCATGTCCATGGTGATTGATCGTTGCTAGCTTATACCTTCAGCTTTTGCCATGTTCTCTATTTTGAACGAATGCTAGCTCTCCTTTTAGCATAAGAATTTCCTTCTAGCATAACACACATGCTTATGCTATAAGAAAAGCTAGAAGTCCCTAGCTTTCCAATAGAAAAATCATGTCCATGGTGATTGGTGGTTTCTAGCTTATACCTTGAGCTTGTTCCATGTGATGTATTTTGAAATAAGCACATGGAAAAAGATCTAGGAAAGCTAGCGACTGCTAGCTTTTCTTCTAGCATAAGCATTTCCTTCTAGTATAAACACACATGCTTATGCTAGAAGGAAAGCTAATAGTCGCTAGCTTTCCAATAAAAAACTCTGTCCATGGTGATTGGTGGTTGCTAGCTTATACCTTGAGCTTGTGCCATCTGCTCTATTTTGAACGAATGCTAGCTTTCCTTATAGCATAACACACATGCTTATGTTAGAAGGAAAGCTAGCAGTCGCTAGCTTTCCAATAGAAAAACCTTGGACATGGTGATTGGTGGTTGCTAGCTTATACGTTGAGCTTGTGCCATGCACTCTATTTTCAAATCAGCACATGGCACAAGATTAAGGAAAGCTAGCGACTGATAGCTTTCCTTCTAGCATAAGCATTTCCTTCTAGGATAAGAACATATACTTATGCTAGAAGGAAAGCTAGCAGTCGCTAGCTTTCCAATAGAAAAATCATGTCCATAGTGATTGGTGGTTGCTAGCTTATACCTTGAGCTTGTGCCATTTGCTCTATTTTGAAATAAGCACATGGCAAAAGATCAAGGAAAGCTAGCGAATGCTAGCTTTCCTTCTAGCATAAGCATTTCCTTCTAAAATAAACACACATGTTTATACTAGAAAGAAAGCTAACAGTCGCTAGCTTTCAATTAGAAAAACCCTGTCCATGGTGATTGATGGTTGCTAGCTTATACCTTTAGCTTGTGCCATGTGCTCTATTTTGAACGAATGTTAGCTCTCCTTCTAGCATAACACACATGCTTATGTTAGAAGAAAATGCTAGTTTTCCAATAGAAAAACCCTGAGCATGGTGATTGGTGGTTGCTAGCTTATACCTTGAGCTTGTGCCATGTACTCTATTTTCAAATAAGCACATGGCACAAGATCAAGAAAAGCTAGCGACTGCTAGCTTTCCTTCAAGCATAAGAATTTTCTTCTAGGATAATAACACATACTTATGTTAGAATGAAAGCTAGCAGTCGCTAGCTTTCGCTAGCTTTCCAATAGAAAAATCATGTCCATGGTGATTGGTGGTTGCTAGCTTATACCTTGAGGTTGTGTCATGTGATCTATTTTGAAATAAGCACATGGAAAAATATCAAGGAAAGCTAGCAACTGCAGCTTTCCTTCTACCATAATCATTTCCTTCTAGCATAAACACATATGCTTATGCTACAAGGAAAGCTAACAGTTGCTAGCTTTCCAATAGAAAAACCTTGTCCATGGTGATTGGTGGTTTCTAGATTATACCTTGAGATTGTGCGATGTGCTTTATTTTGAACGAATGCTAGCTTTTCTTCTAGCATAAGTATTTCTTTATAGCATAACACACATGTTTATGTTAAAAAGAAAGCTAGCAGTCGCTAGCTTTCCTTGGTGATTGGTGGTTGCTCGCTTATATCTTGAATTTGTGCCATGTGCTCTATTTTGAATGAATGCTAGCTTCCCTTCTAGCATAAGCATTTCCTTTTATTATAACCCACACGCTTATGTTAGAATGAAAGCTAGCAGTCGCTAGCTTTCCTTGATCTTGTACCATGTGCTTATTTGAAAATAGAATACATGGCACAAGCTCAAGGTATAAACTAGCAACCACCAATCACCATGTCCAGGGTTTTCTGCTAGCTTTCCTTCTAACATAAGCATTTCCTTGTAGGATAATAACACATACTTATGCTAGAAGAAAAGCTAGCCGTCGCTAGCTTTCCAATAGAAAAATCATGTACATTGTGATTGATGGTTGCTAGCTTATACCTTGAGCTTGTGCCATCCGCTCTATTTTGAAATAAGCACATGGAAAAATATCAAGGAAAGCTAGTGACTACTATCTTTCCTTCTAGCATAAGTATTTCGTTCTAGCATAAACACACATGCTTATGCTAGAAGGAAATCTAACAGTCGCTAGTTTTCGAATAGAAAAACCATCTCCATGGTGATTGGTGGTTGCTAGCTTATACCTTGAGCTTGTGTCATGTGATCTATTTTAAAATAAGCACATGGCAAAATATCAAGGAAAGCTAGCAACTGCTAGCTTTCTTTCTAGCATAATCATTTCCTTCTAGCATAAACACACATGCTTATGCTAGAAGGAAAGCTAACAGTCGCTAGCTTTCCAATTGAAAAATCATGTCCATGGTGATTGGTGGTTGTTAGCTTATACCTTGAGCTTGTTCCATGTGCTCTATTTTGAACGAATGCTATCTTTTCTTCTAGCATAAGTATTTCTTTATAGCATAACACACGTGTTTATGTTAGAAGGAAAGCTAGCAGTCGCTAGCTTTACATGGTGATTGGTGGTTGCTCGCTTATACCTTGAATTTGTGCCATGTGCTCTATTTTGAATGAATGCTAAATTCCCTTCTAGCATAAGCATTTCCTTCTAGCATAACCGACATGCTTATGTTAGAATGAAAGCTAGTAGTTGCTAGCTTTCCAATAGAAAACCCTGGACATGGTGATTGGTGGTTGCTAGTTTATACCTTGAGCTTGTGCCATGTATTCTATTTTCAGATAAGCATGTGGTACAAGATCAATGAAAGCTAGCGACTGCTAGCTTTCCTTCTAACATAAACATTTCCTTCTAGGATAATAACACATACTTATGCTAAAAGGAAAGCTAGTCGTCGCTAGCTTTTCAATAGAAAAATCATGTCCATTGTGATTGGTGGTTGCTAGCTTATACCTTGAGCTTGTGCCATGTGCTCTATTTAGAAATAAGCACATGGAAAAAGATCAAGGAAATTTAGTGACTGCTAGCTTTCCTTCTAGCATAAGCACACATGCTTATGCTAGAAGGAAAGCTAACAGTCGCTAGTTTTCCAATAGAAAAACCCTGTCCATGGTGATTGGTGGTTGCTAACTCATGCCTTGAGCTTGTGCCATGTACTCTATTTTGAATGAATGCTAGCTTTCATTCTAGCATAACCATTTTTTTCTAGCATGTCACACATGCTTATCGTAGAAGGAAAGCTAGCAGTCGCTAGCTTTACAATAGAAAAACCCTAGGCATGGTGATTGGTGGTTGCTAGCTTATACCTTGAACTTGTGGCATGTACTCTATTTTCAAATAAGCACATTGCACAAGATCAAGGAAAGCTAGCGGTTGCTAGCTTTCCTTCTAGCATAAGTATTTACTTATAGGATAATAACACATATTATGCTAGAAAGAAAGCTAGCTTTCCAATAGAATAGCACATAAGCAGTCGCTAGCTTTCCAATAGAAAAATCATGTCCATGGTGATTGGTGGTTGCTTGCTTATATCTTGAGCTTGTGCCATGTGCTCTAGTTTGAAATAAGCACATGACAAAAGATCGAGGAAAGCTAGCGACTGCTAGCTTTCTTTCTAGCATAAGCATTTTCTTCTAGCATTTTTGAGAAGAAAAACTTTTCATTTTAATGAGTCTCTACTTGTTCTAGATGCAATGGATTTTTAATTTACTTGGTTAAGTTCTTTTGATTATGAAATTGTTTATAAGCCAGGCTATTTGAATTGTTTGGCTGACATGTTAACCAGGGAATCAGCGCAGAAGAAGCCGAAGGAATTGAAGATGTTTTCTGCTGGTAGTAACAGCTCTGGAGCAGATAACAATGATCCAGTTCCTCGTAGGGATCCTGCCAAAGGAAAAGCTCCAATGACAGAGGCCGAGATGTGAAAATAAGTCTTTGAAAGACTTTATGGCCGAAACAGCCCTCTAACTACTTCAGAAGTAGTTGCAGCAGAAGAATGGATAGCTCGTCAGCCGAAGACACCAGAAGAGCTAATCCAGAAAGAAGGATTGTTCATCCTGCCTTGAAACAATACCTTCCCCAAAGAGGTTTGCATCCAATCTTTGGAATATGCTTCCTCAGATGAAGCAAAAAGATTTCTGCAGCTCACCTTGATAAAGAACATCCAGACATCGGCATGCAAGTTGCAGATCCTTGAGCGATGGAAAAAAGATGCATTCCAAAGCTTCAGTAATGCATACCCGAAGATTTTAGAATGCAAAGAATTATGGTTAGGTGAGGATAAAAATGGAGAAAAATATGTTGATCTGTGTGATGGCCGTCTCACCTGGACATCATACAACCTCATCCTCCAATACTGTAGAGAAAGAGGCAGTATCATCATCTGTGCAGATCTAGCCGACCTTGCATATAATCAGACATGGTCTGGATGGACAAATGTCTTCTTGGATACCTTCTGTCCAAGAACAGATTGGGAGAATCGACGTGCAAATTTCATTCTGCACCTTAAAGCCGATCTTGAAGTTGCTCATCAGAACTTCCAGTGGTTTAAGTTTAAACTGATCCACGAAGGTGGAACCTATCAACCACTTGAGCACAGAATTTATGCCCAGCAAAAATTTATCCGAAGCTCTATTGCTGGAGAACACATAGAGTCCAGAGTTACAACCAGAGAGATTCCACTGGACTATAAAGTAGAATCACATTTCAGAGGTGAATTCCTGTGCGAGCCGAATCCTTTGTTTAAAGGATCCGATATTGAAAGATGTTTCTCTCAGTTCCTATATCTGCCTCCTTCTCTTGTGCCATATGAACACGTGGATGAAGATGTATTGTTTGGTTATCATGCATATGACTCAGACGATTTTGAAGAAGAATGGCTGCAAGGACGTGATCCATACGACTGAGCGAAAGCAGCGGTGGGCCCCTCTCAAGGCTGAGTTGGCCAGCATGGTTGCCAACATATCACCCGCCGTGGGTCGGAAATAAATCCATAGTGTAATAGTATAGGGAATAAACTGACGTGGGCCAGTTATGCTCCATAGTGTACTTGTGTCTAGAGTATGTCGGCCATGACAGAAGATTCCGGGTCTATTTTGAATGAATGCTACCTTTCATTCTAGCATAAACATTTTTTTCTAGCATGTCACACATGCTTATAGTAGAAGGAAAGCTAGCAGTCGCTACCTTCTCCTAGCTTTCCAATAGAAAAACCCTAGGCATGGTGATTGGTGGTTGCTAGCTTATACCTTGAACTTGTGCCATGTACTTTATTTTCAAATAAGCACATGGCACAAGATCAAGGAAAGCCTTGAACTTGTGCCATGTACTCTATTTTCAAATAAGCACATGGCACAAGATCTAGGAAAGCTAGCGGCTGCTAGCTTTCCTTTTAGCATAAGCATTTACTTATAGAATAATAACACGTACTATGTTAGAAAGAAAGCTAGCACTTGCTAGTTTTCCAATAGAAAAATCCTGTCCATGGTGATTGGTGGTTGCGAACTTATACCTTGAGCTTGTGCCATGTGCTCTATTTTGAAATAAGCACATGGCAAAAGATCAAAGAAAGCTAACGACTGCTAGCTTTCTTTCTAGCATAAGCATTTTCTTTTAGCATTTTTGAGAAGGAAAACTTTTCTTTTTAATGAGTCTCTACTTGTGCTAGATGCAATGGATTTTTATTTATCTTTAAGTATTTAATATGTTTCCATAACACAACCCTTATTATTCTTGTGCATGTGAATAAAAGACATGTAATAGAATATTGTTTGATAATGCTCATTATTTCATGTATTTTTAAAACAATTTAAACTTATAGTCACAACTATTTATTATTGTTTTAGAAGCTATGGACTCTGGTGCAATGACGATTCCAAGGAATAATTTGAAGAAAAAACGAATTGCAAGTGACACACAAACAACGTCTCCCCCATGTGCTTATTTCTAAATGGAGAAATTCAACAACATGAGCAAATTAGGGTTTTGCATTTTTCATTTATAAATTATAAAACATGAAGAACACGAATTAAATAACAATTCTAAAGATAAATTTCACCTTCCAGTTCCCCTTAATGCCAAATTCAAATCACCTTTAGGTTCAAATTTGCATATAGGATCACCTCCATTCCGAATCGAAGTAAGCTTCATCCATGAAGTTTGCCAAAGATAAACGAACTTGAGAATTTATTTCAGTTTCATCAAATTTCGAACTTCAAGGTTGAAGCCTTGAAGTTCAATGAACTTGTGATTCCTAAATAACCATCTCATGATTTTTAGTCTATTATGTTTCGATTAGGATAAACATGGTCTTAAACTCTTACAAAGTTTATAATATTAAATATTATTTAAATTGTTTGAATCATTTTTTAAAATTTTGATTATCCATGTTAAATGAATTTTTTTTATTACTTATATATTTTTCAATAAAGAATACACATTTAATCCTTCATTAAATGGAACCTCTAATTTTCTCCATTGTCATTGCAAAATTGTCATTTGTGATCTTCTCCCACATCCACTCAAAACAAAGTGGTGACGGGTATGTATATGTTTTTATTATATTTAATTATT
>LPNX010721959.1:3848-14535 GCA_001517045.1 Pseudotsuga menziesii | reverse complement strand
TATGTTTTAATATTATTTACAAAATGAAAATGGATTTTATAGAAATAGTTTTTAAATTAGTTTAAAGTTTAGGTATAACGTTTAGTTAATACAGTTGTATGTTGTTAAATGAGTTAACAAAATGTAATGATAAAAGAACTACTTGGTTAATGACATAAAAATATGATGATTTATAGTCTATCATTTATATGGGTTCAATTTATTTATTTATTTGTTCACAGGTCTTTAAGTAAACCAATAAACTTAATTTGGTATAAAAGCTATAATGAAGGAGGTCTTCTTTATGTATATTTTACTATGTTTATGTCTATTTTCGCATTAGAGGTAATCTATATGTAACATTTAATTGTTATTAGCAATAGAAAACTAGAGGTAGTGTCTTTGTATAATTTACTTGTTATTAGCAATAGAAATTATCTCAAAAATTATATTCTTGGTGTAGCCTCCAAGCTTCACATGAGGTCACAAAAAATAAATTAGTTAGGTAGGATTGATTGGGCTAGGCATCCATTAATGCCCTCCAATATACTTTCATTAGGTATATTTTGAAACATAGCATTGTTGACTTATACGGTGTTTTATAAATCCTGCTATAAGCAAGTGTTAAAAGAAAACCCAGATCAGAAGTGCGCCATGCCCAAGGAGGTTAAAGCCGAGGTATAGTTGCACTGCTCTCCCCTATGAGTCACCCAACTCGTTGTAGGGAGACGACACTATACCATACAGGCCGAACCACTGATCCACACTTGACGCAAGGTATCTTAATGGCCAAAGTTAGGAAATCACCAAGGAGCACTTGTGGGTGCAATTGACTCCTGAAGTGAGCTATTGCCGTTGGGAGGTGTTGCCAAGTCTTCTAGATTATAACATTTTCCCCATCGCCAGTAGAACTGCCTCTTTCTTACCTTCACTAGTCAATTGGTGTGTGGACTCCATTGTCACCATCAATTGTGCTTTTGGAAGGCTCAGTTACATATCCGCGGAAAACCATACACTTTTTTTATATTTATATATTCAACCTACCAAACTCATAATTAAACATAATCTACATTTTGTGACTCTTTCACTAATTCGACTTTGAACATATCACTCACTTGTTGCACCTTTTACACTTATTTGTATCTTGTGATTTGTCTTGTTCATAGTCCATTAACCACGATAGATTACAGTGGGAACAATAAAAATTCGTAGTAGAATTCTTTACCCACACAATATGTGGAGTTTTGAAGAGCTGGGTAAACATGCACTTGAAGTTGTTTTTTTGTTTTGCTTTTAAATGGTGAAACTTAGGACAAACATAATTGCATGTTTATCAAGTCCACACATCCTTATAATTATTTGGAAGGTCTTCTTGTAGAAGTTGATAAGAATTTCTAACAACAGAGGTTTTTAAATTTTACATTTTATTTTTTACAATTTCAAATATTATAAGTGATTCAATATCAAGTACTTATATTGAAAAATCCATGGAAGTACATCGCATTGGAGATTCACTACTTGTCAATCTTTTTTTCTCTTCGTCTCATTCTCATCCTTCTCTTGATTATTTGTCTCCTTTGTTTAAGAAAGAGGGTTCGTGAACACCCCAAGCATATTAATGAACTCGGCACAAGTCCTCTCGAAATGATTCACATGATATTAATCATATATTTCTCCATAAGTATAGTGAAAACTCACATGTCTTTTCATTTAAGTCATGACTTTCCATTTCGAAACTACATGAAATACAATGGGCTCTATTTTGCCATGTGCTCTATTTTGAACAAATGCTAGCTCTCCTTCTAGCATAAACATTTCCTTCTAGCATAACACACATGCTTATGTTAGAAGAAAAGCTATCAGTCACTAGCTTTCCAATAGAAAAACCTTGAGCATGGTGATTGGTTGTTGCTAGCTTATACCTTGAGCTTGTGCCATGTACTCTATTTTTAAATGAACACATGGCACAAGATTAAGGAAAGCTAACGACTGCTAGCTTTCCTTCTAGCATAAGAATTTCCTTCTAGGATAATAACACATACTTATGTTAGAATGAAAGCTAGCAGTCGCTAGCTTTCCAATAGAAAAATCATGTCCATGGTGATTGGTGGTGGCTAGCTTATACCTTGAGCTTGTGTCATGTAATCTATTTTGAAATAAACACATGACAAAATATCAAGGAAAGCTAGCAACTGCTAGATTTCCTTCTAGCATAATCATTTCCTTTTAGCATAAACACACATGCTTATGCTAGAAGGAAAGCTAACAGTCGCTAGCTTTCCAATAGAAAAACCCTTTCCATGGTGATTAGTTGTTGTTATCTTATACCTTGAGCTTGTGCCATGTGCTTTATTTTGAACGAATGCTAGCTTTCCTTCTAGCATAAGTATTTCCTTATAGCATAACACACGTGTTTATGTTAGAAGGAAAGCTAGCAGTCGCTAGATTTACATGGTGATTGGTGGTTGCTCGCTTATACCTTGAATTTGTGTCATGTGCTCTATTTTGAACGAATGCTATCTTCCCTTCTAGCATAAGCATTTCCTTCTAACATAACCCATATGCTTATGTTAGAATGAAAGCTAGCAGTTGCTAGCTTTCCAATAGAAAACCCTGGACATGGTGATTGGTGGTTGCTAGTTTATACCTTGAGCTTGTGCCATGTATTCTATTTTCAAATAAGCACATGGTACAAGATCAAGGAAAGCTAGCAACTGCCAGCTTTCCTTGTAACATAAGAATTTCCTTCTAGGATAATAACACATACTTATGCTAGAAGGAAAGCTAGTCGTCGCTAGATTTCCAATAGATCATGTCCATTGTGATTGGTGGTTGCTAGGTTATAACTTGATCTTGTGCCATGTGCTCTATTTTGAAATAAGCACATGGAAAAAGATCAAGGAAAGCTAACGACTGCTAACTTTCCTTCTAGCATAAGCATTTCCTTCTAGCATAAACACACATGCTTATGCTAGAAGGAAAGCCAACAGTCGCTATCTTTCCAATAGAAAAACCATGTCCATGGTGATTGGTGGTTGCTAGCTTATACCTTGAGCTTGTGCCATGTACTCTATTTTGAACGAATGCTACCTTTCATTCTAGCATAAACATTTTTTTCTAGCGTGTCACACATGCTTATGGTAGAAGGAAAGCTAGCAGTGGCTAGCTTTCCAATAGAAAAACCCTAGGCATGGTGATTGGTGGTTGCTAGCTTATACCTTGAACTTGTGCCATGTACTCTATTTTCAAATAAGCACATGGCACAAGATCAATGAAAGCCTTGAACTTGTGCCATGTACTCTATTTTCAAATAAGCACATGGCACAAGATCAATGAAAGCCTTGAACTTGTGCCATGTACTCTATTTACAAATAAGCACATGGCATAAGATCAAGCAAAGCTAACGACTGCTAGCTTTCCTTTTAGCATAAGCATTTACTTATAGGATAATAACACATACCTATGCTAGAAAGAAAGCTAGAAGTCGTTAGCTTTCCCATAGAAAAATCCTGTCCATGGTGATAAGTAGTTACTAGCTTATACCTTGAGCTTGTGCCATGTGCTCTGTTTTGAACGAATGCTAGTTTTCCTTCTAGCATAACACACATGCTTATGTTAGAAGGAAAGCTAGCAGTCGTTAGATTTCCAATAGAAAAACCTTGGGCATAGTGATTGGTGGTTGCTAGATTATACCTTGAGCTTGTGCCATGCACTCTATTTTCAAATAAGCACATGGCACAAGATCAAGGAAAGCTAGCGACTGCTAGCTTTCCTTCTAGCATAAGCATTTTCTTGTAGGATAAGAACACATACTTATGCTAGAAGGAAATCTAGCAGTCGCTAGCTTTCCAATACAAAAATCATGTCCATGGTGAGTGGTGGTTGCTAGCTTATACCTTGAGCTTGTGCCATGTGCTCTATTGTGAAATAAGCACATGGAAAAAGATCAAGGAAAGATAGTGACTGCTAGCTTTCCTTCTAGCATAAGCATTTCCTTCTAAAATAAACACACATGCTTATAGTAGAAGGAAAGCTAATAGTTGCTAGCATTCAATTAGAAAAACCCTATCCGTGGTGATTGATGGTTGCTAGCTTATACATTCGACTTGTGCCATGTGCTCTATTTTGAACGAATGCTAGCTCTCCTTCTAGCATAAGCATTTCCTTCTAGCATAACACACATGCTTATGTTAGAAGAAAAGCTATCAGTCGCTAGCTTTCCGATAGAAAAACCTTGAGCATGGTGATTGGTTGTTGCTAGCTTATACCTTGAGCTTGTACCATGTACTCTATTTTTAAATAAGCACATGGCACAATATCAAGGAAAGCTAGCGACTGCTAGCTTTCCTTCTAGCATAAGAATTTCCTTCTAGGATGATAACACATACTTATGTTAGAATGAAAGCTAGCAGTCACTAGCTTTCCAATAGAAAAATCATGTCCATGGTGATTGGTGGTTGCTAGCTTATACCTTGAGCTTGTGTCATGTAATCTATTTTGAAATAAGCACATGGCAAAATATCAAGAAAAGCTAAAAACTGCTAGATTTCCTTCTAGCATAATCATTTCTTTTTAGCATAAACACACATGCTTATGCTAGAAGGAAAGCTAACAGTCGCTAGCTTTCCAATAGAAAAACCCTTTCCATGGTGATTAGTGGTTGTTAGCTTATAACTTGAGCTTGTGCCATGTGCTCTATTTTGAACGAATGCTAGAAGGAAGTATTTCCTTATAGCATAACACACGTGTTTATGTTAGAAGGAAAGCTAGCAGTCGCTAGCTTTACATGGTGATTGGTGGTTGCTCGCTTATACCTTGAATTTGTGCCATGTGCTCTATTTTGAACGAATGCTAGTTTCTCTTCTAGCATAAGCATTTCCTTCTAACATAACCCACATGCTTATGTTAGAATGAAAGCTAGCAGTCGCTAGCTTTGCAATAGAAAAGCCTGGACATCGTGATTGGTGGTTGCTAGTTTATACCTTGAGCTTGTGCCATGTATTCTATTTTCAAATAAGAACATGGTATAAGATCAAGGAAAGCTAGCAACTGCTACATTTCCTTCTAACATAAGAATTTTCTTCTAGGATAATAACACATACTTATGCTAGAAGGAAAGCTAGTCGTTGCTAGCTTTCCAATAGATCATGTCCACTGTGATTGGTGGTTGCTAGCTTATACCTTGAGCTTGTGCCATGTGCTCTATTTTGAAATAAGCACATGGCAAAAGATCAAGAAAAGCTAATGACTGCTAACTTTCCTTCTAGCATAAGCATTTCCTTCTAGCATAAACACACATGCTTATGCTAGAAGGAAAGCTAACAGTCGCTAGCTTTGCAATAGAAAAACCATGTCCATAGTGATTGGTGGTTGCTAGCTTATACCTTCAGCTTGTGCTATGTACTCTATTTTGAACGAATGCTATCTTTCATTCTAGCATAAACATTTTTTTCTAGCATGTCACACATGCTTATGGTAGAAGGAAAGCTAGCAGTCGCTAGCTTTCCAATAGAAAAACCCTAGGCATGGTGATTGGTGGTTGCTAGCTTATACCTTGAACTTGTGCCATGTACTCTATTTTCAAATAAGCACATGGCACAAGATCAAGGAAAGCCTTGAACTTGTGCCATGTACTCTATTTACAAATAAGCACATGGCATAAGATCAAGGAAAGCTAACGACTGCTAGCTTTCCTTTTAGCATAAGTATTTACTTATAGGATAATAACACATACCTATGCTAGAAAGAAAGGTAGCAGTCGTTAGCTTTCCAATAGAAAAATCCTGTCCGTGGTGATAAGTAGTTGCTAGCTTATACCTTGAGCTTGTTCCATGTGCTCTGTTTTGAATGAATGCTAGTTTTCTTTCTAGCATAACACACATGCTTATCTTAGAAGGAAAGCTAGCAGTCGTTAGCTTTCCAATAGAAAAACCTTGGGCATGGTGATTGGTGGTTGCTAGCTTATACCTTGAGCTTGTGCCATGCACTCTATTTTCAAATAAGCACATGGCACTAGATCAAGGAAAGCTAACGACTGCTAACTTTCCTTCTAGCACAAGCATTTTCTTGTAGGATAAGAACACATACTTATGCTAGAAGGAAAGCTATCAGTCGCTATCTTTCCAATAGAAAAACCCTGAGCATCGTGATTGGTGGTTGCTAGCTTATACTTTGAGCTTGTGCCATGTACTCTATTTTCAAATAAGCACATGGCACAAGATCAAGGAAAGCTAGCGACTGCTAGTTTTTCTTCTAGCATAAGAATTTCCTTCTAGGATAATAACACATACTTATGTTAGAATGAAAGCTAGCAGTCGTTATCTTTCCATAGAAAAATCATGTCCATGGTGATTGGTGGTTGCTAGCTTATACCCTGAGCTTGTGTCATGTGATCTATTTTGAAATAGGCACATGGTAAAATAACAAGGAAAGCTAGCAATTGCTAGCTTTCCTTCTAGCATAATCATTTCCTTCTGGCATAAACACACATGCTTATGCTAGAAGGAAGGCTAACAGTCGCTAGATTTCCAATAGAAAAACCTTATCCATGGTGATTGGTGGTTGTTATCTTATATCTTGCGCTTGTGCCATGTGCTCTATTTTGAACAAATGCTAGTTTTTCTTCTAGCATAAGTATTTCCTTATACCATAACACACGTGTTTATTTTAGAAGGAAAGATAGCAGTCGCTAGCTTTACATGGTGATTGGTGGTTGTTCGCTTATACCTTGAATTTGTGCCATGTGCTCTATTTTGAACGAATGCTACCTTCCCTTCTAGCATAAGCATTTCCTTCTAGCATAACCCACATGCTTATGTTAGAATGAAAGATAGCAGTCGCTAACTTTCCAATAGAAAACCCTAGACATGGTGATTGGTGGTTGCTAGTTTATACCTTGAGCTTGTGCCATGTATTCTATTTTCAAATAAGCACATGGTACAAGATCAAGGAAAGCTAGCTACTGCTAGCTTTCCTTCTAACATAAGCATTTCCTTCTAGTATAATAACACATACTTATGCTAGAAGAAAAGCTAGTCGTCGCTAGCTTTTCAATAGAAAAATCATGTCCATTGTGATTGGTGGTTGCTAGCTTATACCTTGATCTTGTGCCATGTGCTCTATTTAGAAATAAGCACATGGAAAAAGATCAAGGAAAGCTAGCGACTGCTAGCTTTCCTTCTAGCATAAGCATTTCCTTCTAGCATAAACACATATGCTTATGCTAGAAGGAAAGCTAACAGTCTCTAGCTTTCCAAGAGAAAAACCATGTCCATGGTGATTGGTGGTTGCTAGCTTATACCTTGAGCTTCTACCATGTACTCTATTTTGAACGAATGCTACTTTTCATTCTAGCATAAACATTTTTTTCTAGCATGTCACGCATGCTTATGGTAGAAGGGAAGCTAGCAGTCGCTAGCTTTCCAATAGAAAAACCCTAGGCATGTTGATTGGTGGTTGCTAGCTTATACCTTAAACTTGTGCCATGTACTCTATTTTCAAATAAGCACATGGCACAATATCAAGGAAAGCCTTGAACTTGTGCCATGTTCTCTATTTTGAAATAAGCACATGGCACAAGATCAAAGAAAGCTAGAGACTGCTATCTTTCCTTCTAGCATAACCATTTACTTATAGGATAATAACACATACCTATACTAGAAAGAAAGCTAGCAGTCGCTAGCTTTCCAATAGAGAAATCCTGTCCATGGTGATTGGTGGTTGCTAGCTTATACCTTGAGCTTGTGCCATGTGCTCTGTTTTGAACGAATTCTAGCTTTCCTTCTAGTATAACACACATGCTTATGTTAGAAGGAAAGCTAGCAGTCGCTAGCTTTCTAATAGAAAAATCTTGGGCCTGGTGATTGGTGGTTGCGAGCTTATACCTTGAGTTTGTGCCATGCACTCTATTTTCAAATAAGCACATGGGACAAGATCGAGGAAAGCTAGCGACTGCTAACTTTCCTTCTAGCATAAGCATTTCCTTCTAGGATAAGAACACATACTTATGCTAAAAGGAAAGCTAGCAGTCGCTAGCTTTCCAATAGAAAAATCATGTCCATGGTGATTGGTGGTTGCTAGCTTATACCTTGAGCTTGTGCCATGTGCTTATTTTGACTGCTAGCTTTCCTTCTAACATAAGCATTTCCTTCTAAAATAAACACACATGCTTATACTAGAAGGAAAGCTAACAGTCGCTAGCTTTCAATTAGAAAAAACCTTTCCATGGTGATTGATGGTTGCTAGCTTATACCTTCAGCTTGTGTCATGTGCTCTGTTGTGAATGAATGCTAGATCTCCTTCTAGCATAAGCATTTCCTTCTAGCATAACACACATGCTTATGTTAAAAGAAAAGCTAGCTGTCGCTAGCTTTCCAATAGAAAAATTCTGAGCATGGTGATTGGTGGTTGCTAGCTTATACCTTGAGCTTGTGCCATGTACTCTATTTTCAAATAAGCACATGGCACAAGATCAAGGAAAGCTAGTGACTGCTAGTTTTCCTTCTAGCATAAGAATTTCCTTGTAGGATAATAACACATACTTATGTTAGAATGAAAGCTAGCAGTCGCTAGCTTTCGAATAGAAAAATCATGTCCATGGCGATTGGTGGTTGCTAGCTTATACCTTGAGCTTGTGTCATGTGATCTATTTTTAAATAGACACATGGAAAAATATCAAGGAAAGCTAGCAACTCTAGCATAATCATTTCCTTCTAGCATAAACACACATGCTTATGCTAGAAGGAAAGCTAACAGTCGCTAGCTTTCCAATAGAAAAATCCTATCCATAGTGATTGGTGGTTGTTAGCTTGTATCTTGAGATTGTGCCATGTGCTCTATTTTGAACAAATGCTAGCTTTCCTTCTAGCATAAGTATTTCCTTATAGCATAACACACTTGTTTATGTTAAAAGGAAAGCTAGCAGTCGCTAGCTTTACATGGTGATTGGTGGTTGCTCGCTTATACCTTGAATTTGAGCCATGTGCTCTATTTTGAACGAATGCTAGATTCCCTTCTAGCATAAGCATTTCCTTGTAGCATAACCCACATGCTTATGTTAGAATGAAAGCTAACAGTCGCTAGCTTTCCAATAGAAAACCCTGGTCATGGTGATTGGTGGTTGCTAGTTTATACCTTGAGCTTGTGCCATGTATTCTATTTTCAAATAAGCACATGCTACAAGATCACTGCTAGCTTTCCTTCTAACATAAGCATTTCCTTCTAGGATAATAACACATACTTATTCTAGAAGGAAAGCTAGTCGTCGCTAGCTTTCCAATAGAAAAATCATGTCCATTGTGATTGGTGGTTACTAGCTTATACCTTGAGCTTGTGCCATGTGCTCTATTTAAAAATAAGAACATGGCAAAAGATCAAGGAAAGCTAGCAACTGCTAGCTTTCCTTCTAGCATAAGAATTTCCTTCTAGCATAAAAACACATGCTTATGCTAGAATGAAAGCTAACAGTCGCTAGCTTTCCAATAGAAAAACCCTGTCCATGGTGATTGGTGGTTGCAGCCTTATACCTTGAGCTTGTGCCATGTACTCTATTTTGAACGAATGCTACCTTTATTTCTTGCATAAAAAAAATTTTCTAGCATGTCACACATGCTTATGGTAGAAGGAAAGCTCGCTAGCTTTCCAATAGAAAAACCCTAGGCATGGTGATTGGTGGTTGCTATTTTATACCTTGAACTTGTGCCATGTACTCTATTTTCAAATAAGCACATGGCACAAGATCAAGGAAAGCTAGCGACTTCTATCTTTCCTTCTAGCATAAGCATTTACTTATAGGATAATAACACATACCTATGCTAGAAATAAAGCTAGCAGTCGCTAGCTTTCCAATAGAAAAATGTTGTCCATGGTGATCGGTGGTTGCTAGCTTATACCTTGAGCTTGTGCCATGTGCTCTATATTGAAATAAGCACATGGCAAATGATCAAGAAAAGCTAGAGACTGCTAGCTTTCTTTCTAGCATAAGCATTTCCTTCTAGCATTTTTGAGAAGGAAAACTTTTCTTTTTAATGAGTCTCTACTTGTGCTAGATGCAATGGATTTTTATTTATATTTAAGTATTTAATATGTTTCCATAACACATGACCCTTATTATTCTTGTGCATGTGAATAAAAGACATGTAATAGAATATTGTTTGATAATGTTCATTATTTCATGTATTTATAAAACAATTTAAAGTTATAGTCGACTATTTATTATTGTTTTTAAAAGCTATGGACTCTGGGGCAATGACAATTCCAAGGAATAATTTGAAGAAAAAAAGAATTGCAAGTGACACACAAACAACGTCTCCCCCATGTGGTATGGTGGTTTTAAATATTATTCTCTCATTTCTAAATGGTTAGACTAGAAGACTATATGGTAATATTTGTGATTTTGATTTCATTTTATTTATAGTAATAATTGCTTATTATTGTTTTTAGAAGCTGTCGTCTCCAAAGCAAGTAAAATGCCACAATCAGCATTCAAAAAACAAAAGCGTCATTCAACTCAGATTATAAATTCAACAATGGGTTCTAATTTTGAAATGATTAAAAAGTTCAAAACATTTGCTGCATATGAGTATGTCGAAGATTGGTATGTTGAGATTGAAAGTCCCATGAATATGTTTCCAGATATGTATCTATTTGGATCCATGGATAGAAATGATATACAAAGGCTAGGGATAATTGTTAGTTGTTATGCTCTTAA
>LPNX010721951.1:0-45265 GCA_001517045.1 Pseudotsuga menziesii | reverse complement strand
GACAAAGGTTACATTCCTCCTTCCTTCCATCATCATTTTTGGAGAAGAAGGAGAAGTCTACATGCCAGGCCCTAGAATACCTATGCACAACACACCATGCATGCTCCTTCACTACCTCACACTGATGAAGATTGCAGCAACATATTTTCAAGTTTTTCAAACTTGAGACCTGATTCTACCTGCTTAGATAGAGGGGGGGGGGGAATTTTTTCCCATGTTGTTTTTGCCTCGGCTCCTTGTATTAAGCAATTACTTTATTTTACTTGATGTAATGGGTGACCTATGGTATTAGTTACTAGGGCCCACAGGTTGTCCAAGTTAGCATTCAGGGGGGGTGTTAGGATTATTAATCCTTCCTTATCCAATTTGGTCATATGTCTAAATCAGGAGTCCATCCAGTCTATTTTTAGTCATTAGCACCATTGGGTCCACTTAGCCTAATTGGGGCACATGTTTTAGTTACTAAAGTGTGGGGAACACTAATTGAGGCCTACTACCACTGATTGCACTTACATGCATCAGTTTAGGAGCCTCCTATTCCAATACCTACAATTTAGGAGCCACTGGGAGTGTCGAAACCAACCAAGGCCAGTTCAGTTCAATTGGTGACTAGTCAAGCTAAGTTAGGAGTCAGGTACATTCAGTTCTAGTCCTCTGCATTCAGTTAGCGCTAGGTTTGCATGGCTACACTCAAGAGGGGCACATTTCTCACCTACCATAGCCAGTTAGCCTTATTTAACACTGAATGTAACACTTGAGTTGTGTTTTAGAACTCCGATGAACTCCGGTTATGGTTTAGACAAGGTCAGTTAACTATTGAGTCCTCCGATATTGATTTAGACAAGGTCTTAGTTACCTATAGTCAAGTAGAGTCTAATCAATTTGAATTTCCTCATGTGGATTCGAATTGCATGTGGCTATTAAAGCCATTGTACTTCATTTTAATTATTATCTAATTACCTTTTTATTAATGAAAGCATTCATAGCTGCAAACCATTTTTGCACTGTTTCATTCCTCAATTGCTGAGTAAATTGTGTGATCTATCTTGTGAGTTGTGTGATTGTCCACAGATCTATGTGCTCAATTTAATAGACTTCAATCTCATTACCTCATGAGAGGAAAATAAAGGAGGAAGACTAAGGCTGGAGGAAGAATGTGGTTTTTTTAGAGATACTATTGAAGACCTCATATTGGTGGATTTATTCCCTGGGCAAGGTCGACTGACTTATAATAACAAATGAAGGGGAAAGCATCATATTTCCTCTCGCCTAGATCGTTTCCTAGTCTTTGAGTCAGTTATGGAGTTGGTAAGCGAAATTTATTCTTCAGTTATTTCGTCTGTGGGATTAAATCGTTGGCTTGTGGAATTATGGTGGAGTGGGTTGGGTTCTTAGTTCGAAAAACCCTTTGGATTTGAACAGTTCTTTTTAGGCCACCCTGATTTCAAAGAGAAAGTATGGTAGTGGTGGGTTGATTCAAGCAAGGGGGAAGGCCAAACAATAAATAAGTTTCAGCAAAAATTGAAAGGCCTAAAAGAAAATATCAAGAAATGGAATAAGGAGGAGTTTGGGAACATCTTCGCTAACAAAAAACTCCTAGAACTCAGGCTGGAAGAAATTAAAATCCAAGGTATGAATTAAGGATATGCAATCAAGCTTCATGAAGAAGAATCTTGTATGTGTAATATCCTACAGGAAAGGGACAGGCGAGGGGAAATTTTATGGCACTAGAAATCTAGAGTCTGTTGGATTCAAGATAGGGAAAGAAACACTAAATTCTTCCACAGATCGGTCATCCAAAACCATTGGCAAAATAGAATTCTTACGATCAAGGATTCCAATGGAGAAAGATTGGAAACAAGGGAGTAGATTCAAGAGGTATTGGGCCATCACTTTCAGGATATTATGATTGAACAAGTCTTGGATAGAAGTGGGGACATTGAACAAATTACACAGCATATCCTTGCTCTAGTGTCACAAGATCAAAATGATATATTAATGAATTGAGTGACTCTTCTTGAGTTTGAAGAAGAAATGAACCAAATGGTGGATGGAAAAGCATCGGGTCTGGATGGCTTCACAGTCAACTTCTTTCATCACTTTTGGTATCTCATCAATATTCAAGTTTAGGATATTGTGGAAAATTCTAGGCTATCTAAGAAAATTGTCCATGCTTTCAATGCCACATTTATCACTCTTATCCCTAAGAGTGATGGGGCGGACTTGCCAGATAAATTTTGACCCATAGCCCTCTGCAATGTCATTTACAAAATTGTTACCAAGGTAATTATTAACTGGCTCAAGCCCATCTTTCCCTCCCTGATTTCTCTAGATCAATTAGGTTTTGTTGAAGTTCGTCAGATAATGGAAGGAATTATCCTTGTTCACGAAGTTCTCCATTCCACTAGTACAAAATGAGAGATAAGTGACTAAAAAAGTTAGACGCCAAAGTATTTTCAAGGGATAAATAACTAAAATTGAGAAATTTTAAGTGATGCAACTAAAAACTACTAAGATAGATGAGTAATTTAGTCACAGGATAAAATATACGACTAAATAACAAGCGACTATAATTAAAATTACTAACATAAATGACTAATTTAGTGAGAGGAATTCAAATATGATGAGATACCAATGACTAAGAATATAATTTAGTCATTTATGATAGCCATTTTTAGTTGTGTCACCCCAACAATAGAAAATTACAATTTTGACAATGAATTTGTACAATTTACTAAATTTCAACACTGTAGATGTATTCAGAGACCCCCTCTAAAGGGGTATTTGAATCCATCTGTAAGGAAATCTCTGAATTCATCTGCAATGTTAAAATTAAGTAAATTGTAACATTTTAGATATATGAATTTAAAGACTTGAGTGACATTAATTGTGTCACTCAACTATGCAAAATTGTAATTTTGACAATGAATTGTTACCATTTACTGAATTTTAACAATGTGTATGGATTCAGAGACCCCCCGTGGGTCTTGAATCCATCTGTTGTGTTAAAATTAAGTAAATTGTAACACTCATTTAGATTAATTCATGAGAGACCCCCTGTGTCACTCAACAACATTTTCTTCTTTCAAGACATCCAATGTAGAGGCCAAGTCGATTTGAAGAGATTGGTCATTTTCCACTTTGTTCATTGTCGTGTTTTTTTTATACCATCATGTTTAGCTCATTACCTTGGACATGTCCATATCTTGTTTGAAAAAAATTGTCACAATTTAACCCTTTTGACAATTGGTTGAAGTTTTGACAAGCAAGAGTATTTTAGGTCTTATTACTGAAATTCAACAAGTTTGTGTCCATTAATTCGTCGGTTTTACCCAGTTGCTAGTATTCTCATCACAACTATGTTCAAAATGTCAAAACAATTCTCTAAGTACCTCTTTGCATAAAAAAGCCTTGAATTCCCTTTATTTTAAGTGCAAAAAAGAACCCTAGTGCTCCCTTACCCTGTCTACAATAGCAATGCACCGATAAATCTTGTTTCAGTTTGTGAAATCTCTCTTCTCAGTACCCAAGTCTACCTTTCTCTCTTTTCATATGAAACTGGAATGACTCTACTACCCATAGTTTGAAGGACGCAATGGTTCTTCTGCCATGATTGTGCTTGGTTTAGTATCCGTAAACGACATTTAATGTTCATATTGGACTAGCAACTTCAACCATTCGGATTGGATGTTTATTAAATTTCCATTTGCAGCATACCTTGTCCCAGTATAAATCCCTATTCTCTCATTGTCGATACACCCATTTTGTCATGTTGTCAATTTTGATGTATTTGTAACTTCAGAAGATATTTTGATGTATATTATCATTGTATGTTGTTGTACACCCATCAGAGATGTGTTTTTCTCCTTTCGAGATGTCATTATTGTGTATAGACCTTGAGGTACAACCCCCATTGTAAGTCAGGGAAATAGTCCCTAGTGTGACATCATGTAATGTATTTTTGGAATCTCTTTAGGAGAAGTCAACCCTGTTAGGGTAAGAGGTTGGCCACATTCATGTAATAGGTCAGTCACTTGAAAGGTATAAATAGGGAGCTGCCCTCCCTCATTTATACACACTTCATACTCACTGAAATTTTCATGAGAGATAGAGAGACAAAGAGGAGATACAGATAGTTGCTGAAGACTTCTTATTACTCGGTTTGTTCATCTTATGATACAGTCTTTGTGACTGTACTATGGAAGTTTGCATGGATTTATCTGTTATGGTTTCCTCGGTGGAAATACTTATGTCTTGTGTATTTGTTCTATCTTAAGCATATTGATGTACTTGTTATTCTTTCAAATAAAGATCCTAATTAATCTAATAAGGTCTAGAAAAACAAACATGGTATCAGAGGCTCTCTTAAAGAAGGAACTCTGTAGCAATGGAAACCAAGGCTTCCTTGTTCAAGGTCTTCTCTCCACATATCATCAAGAAAAGAGGGCTAGGCTAACTTTCCTTAATGGTACACATATTTTGGTGGAAGCAGTTTCTGATTTGAAGAAGTTTCAAATTTGACCCTGTCACTAGAGTTGGGAGAAACTAGGGCATCAAGTTTCAGAGGATTCCCACCTTAGTATTTAGAAAAAGGACCTTTTTGAACAACTCACCTCAGGGAGGTGCATCTTTCTGTCCAAACATAATTCTCAAACTCCAAGTTTGGGAAAGTAGGGTTTCTCTAACAAACCCTAGGTCAGCCAGCTCCAGAACTAGGTCGGACACCTCAAATTGGTAAGATATAAATATTTGTTATTTCCATTTAAGGTTCTCATTTGAAAATATGACTCACCATACTCAGCTTGAGGACAAGCTTAGAGGGGTTGATAACTTCCGAGCATGGAAGTACAAAATCTCCCCGATCCTTGAAGAAAATGATTTGGATCAGTACATCAATAGACAAGTTCTAGAACTGGAGGGAGATGAGGCTAAGGCTACTCATAAGAAGAACTTAGTTAAATCCAAGAGAATCATTACAATTAAATCAAGGATCACCTCATCCCCCATGTATCATTATTTAAGACACCGAAGGAAGTATTTGATGCTTTGACAAAGATGTTCAAAGGAAAGAACATCAACCAAAAGATGACTTGGAGGAACCAATTGAATAATGTGAAGATACAGAACTCATAAACTATATAGTCCTACTTCACAAGGGGTGCTCAAATCAAAGAACAACTTGAGGCAGTTGAAGAGAATGTCAAAGAAGGAGAAATTGTGATGAATACCTTGAATGCTATCCCTAGAACATGGGACTCATTCATTCAAGGAATATGTTCAAGAAGGAAGTTGATCTATTTCACCTGACTTCGAGAAGAATGCACACAAGAAGAAGCTCGACTTGTAACAAGGGAAGAGAACATGGGAGCAACTGAAGATCAAGATCTCACAGTTCACACCAGGAAGAACTACAAGAAGAAGGAGAAGAAGGAGAACCATCATCACAACAAGAAAAGGACAAGAAACAAAATAATATTAAGAGAGATCCTTCCAATGTTCGATGTTATACTTGTGATGAAAAGGGACACTTTGCAAGAGACTATCCCATTAAGAAAAAGAGACAACATGCTCATATTGCCAAAGATGATGAACCAACAAACAAAATATTCATAAGAGAGAAGGATTATTCAGATGAAGAGTATGTGCTAATCTCGACACTTACTGACACTATCTCACATGGAAGCAATGATTGGCTTGTAGATAGTGAGGCATCTAAACACATGACAAGATACAAAGAATCATTCGTCAATATGTCTGAGCATGAGTCACCTCATAAGGTGAAACTTGGGGATGATTATCAATACCCCATAAAAGGGAGTGGAGAAGCTTCATACAAGCTAGACATCAGGAAATATTTAAATATGAAGAGTTTTCTATATCTTCCAAGATTGAATAAGAATATTCTCTCCATCTCTGCACTAGATGCAAAGGGAATGAGAGTTGCATTTGTCGATGGCCAAGTTCTGATGTGGCCTAAAGGAAAGACAATATATGATGCAATAGTGATTGGAGAAGAAGACGAAGGCTTGTACAAGCTAAAGGGATGACCTGAACAAACATTGATCATGAGTGAATATAACCAAGTGAACTATGGCACCGAAGACTTGCACATGTGCACTACAGATCACTACTGATGGGAAGCAAATCAATCTTTGGACTTCCAAAGATCTAGGAAAAGCATGAAGGCATTTGCAAAGGATGTGCACAAGGAAAGAATGCACAGAAGAAATTTCCTAGCAGCGAAAGCAAGGCTAAAGGAATACTGGATATAGTACACTCGGATGTGTGTGGAACCATGTATTCTAGATCTTTAAGTGGGTATGTGTACTATGTTTCCTTTATAGATGATTTCTCACATAAGACTTGGATATATTTCTTGAAAGGGAAAAATGAAGTATTCAATAAGTTCAAGGAACATAAAGCCTTGGTTGAGAACCAAACCGAAAGGAATATCAAGACTCTACAGTCAAATAATGGTGGAGAATTCACTTCAGAATAATTCAAGGAACTTTGTAGAGAGTATGGTATTAATAGGGAGTTGAGCACTCCAGATAGTCCTCAGCAGAATGGGGATGCAGAACAAAAGAACCGAAGCAAGGGCAGTCATGTATGTACAAAACTGTACTCCTCATCAAGTACTTGACAAAAAAACTATGGAAGAAGTTTTCTCAGGATATAAACTAGAATTCAACCATCTTATAATATTTGGTTGCCTGGTCTACATACATATCCCAAAGTAGAAAAATACCAAGCTCGATCCTTTTGGGAGGAAGGGTATATCCGTAAGATACATTGATACATCAAAGGCCTACTGAAAATACTTCCCAAAATTCAATAAGATCAACATCAACAGAGATGTAAACTTTGATGAAGACTCAACATACTTCAGATCCAAGAGGATACATATTCAAGAGGTCGAGGAACCTGAAGAAATGAGAGTTCGAGGTATGGAAATTGGAGAAGAAATTTAAGAAAACCATGAAGATCGTGACATGGAAAAACCACAAGAGATGGTAGAGACACTTCTTGAGAAGGACTCCCATAAGAGGAAACCAACATGGGCATGGGAACTCATACAAGAACCAGAAAGGTATGGTGCTGTAGAAGGAATGCATAGAGAAAGGAAAAGACCAAAGCATTACAACAACTATGTGGCCCTTCTATGTGATATCATTGACAAGGAACCTTTGACCTATGAAGAGGCTGCAAAATATAAAGAATGGAAGGATGGCATGATCAAGGAGTATCAATCGATCATGAAGAATGATGTTTCAGAGATAGTTTCGAGATCAAAAAAGAAGTCTGTCATGACTTCGAAGTGGATCTACAAGATCAAACATGCTGCAGATGGAATCATTGAGAAATACAATGCAAGAGTCATAGCATGAGGCTTCTCACAGAAAGAAGGCATAGACTACGAGGAGACATTTGCACCTGTGGCGAGGTTCACTTCCATTAGGTCCAAACTTGCATTGGCTGTAGTTATGAGATGGAAGATACACCATATGGATGTCAAGACAACATTCATGATTGGTGTAGTCGAGGAGGAAGTATACATGGAACAACCACTGGGATTCAAGACTCATGTGTTCTAATTGAAGAATTCCTTGTATGGATTGAAATAAGCACCGAGGACATGGTACAACAGGATGGATAGCTTCTTGACGAGATTAGGATTTACCAAGAGTAAAGTGGATTCCAACCTTTACTTCAAGGTTGAAGGTAGAATACCAATGATGCTCGTACTATATGTCGATGACCTGTTCCTGATGAGCGAGGATGAACTCATTAAATATGCAAGGAGGAGACTTTCTACAAAGTTTGATATGAAATACCTAGGGATGATGCACTAATTCTTAGGCATGGAGCTGCGATAGAGTGCAGATGGGATTTTCCTTAGTCAAGGAAAGTATACATTGGAGATTCTGAAGAGATTCTGAATGTTGGACTACAAAGCGATAGCCACACCTATGGCATCAATCTTGAAGCTTCTGTTTAATGCTTCTGCTTGCGCTACCTTATTGCTTCTATTGAATACCTAAAGGATCTATGGACAAATTTGGATAGAACCTTTCGCAAGAACAATGAGTATCATTATAGCACTTTGGAGATTACACCCAAAACCACAAGAGTTCTTTATTCAAAATTCCCGGCCTCTACTCTCTCTAATGAAGTTGTTCAAGATGAAGAAGAAGCATAATCTTCCACACACTCAATTCGAATTGAAGAAAGTCTCTTTAGAGTGACTCCTTCTTCTGTTGCTCTGGAAGTTTATGAGATTTCTGATATCTCATCTTCTCATATGGATGATCCAGAAGAAGGAATTTGAATCTATGATATTGAAGAAAAATTCTCCTTCCATTCTATGCAAACATTCTCCAGTGATTCTCTTTTAAATTATGTGCAAAATTTGCCAGTGATTGCTTCAGAGAGTGAAGAGGAATTCGGTTTCTCTCCCTCTAATGTTGCTAATGGTGTGCAGATAAGTAATACCTTGTATATTTTGGAAATACTATCATATTGTAGGAGTGATCCATTCACTCTCCTTGATCAAGAGCTTCTAGCAAATTCCTATAGGATCGCATGCACCAATACTAAGAATTTTGAAGAAGGAGAAAATTGTGTATCTACCATCTCGGTGGAGCACACTCTTGGATCTAATGTGAACATATTTTGATCTGATCTGATATTACTTGGTTTAGGTTTTAAGTTTCAAGAGTTTTCAATAATGCTTGTAGTTGCTCTCACCAATTTTGGTGTGAAAAATCAAGTACTGCAAGTCTCCTTCAAAATTGCTGCTAGGGATTTGATATCATTCCACACTCTTGGATCTGATATGAACTTATTTGGATATGATATGATATTATTTGGATCTGATCTGATATTATTTGGTTTGAATTTTAAGTTACAAGATCCTTTAGTCATGCTTGTAGCTGGTCTCATCAATTTTGGTGTGACAAATCAAGTACCGCAAGTCTTCTTCAAACTTCCTGTTGGGGATTTGATGTCAGTTTCCTCTTATGAGGTTGATGATATTGTATTTTTTGAATCATTGGTTATTTATGAAGCTATATCATATTATGGAGCTCAAGCATTCTCTCTCCACGGTCCCAGGGATTCTCTACCTTTGTATTTAATCACATGCTCATCTCCTCACAGAACTAGTAAAGAGGGACACATTTTGCATCCTCCTGGACACTTGCTCCTAACACTTGGGGCTGATTTTACCTCACATGGTTTGATTTTCAAGGATGCAATATATCATTTGGTTGTGTGTTCCTCACATGGTTCGAATTGTCAATCACTCTTTCTCTCTTATCAGTTGATTTCAGTTGCTCTACATGGGTCCAATTTTCATCTAGAAACTGTCTATATTTCTGATTTAGTTGAGAATATTCTTATTCTTACAAAGAGGAATATTCCTCCAGCCATATTGTGTTAGTTTTGATTCATAGGCTCACATGCACAGTCTCAGGATTCCGCTGCATAGAAGATCCAAGATACTGAATCTGTTGCTACATAGTACTGCAATTGCAGCAAAATTTTCACTAAGTTTTTTTCAAAACTTGTTTCCCTGATTCACTGCTTAGTTTGAGGGGGGGTATTTTTTCCATGAGGTGTTTCCCCATTTCCTTGGTTGCATTAAGCAGTTACTTTTTTCATTTTAGCTGTAATGGGTGACCTTTGGTCTTAGTTACCAGGGCCTGCAGTTGTCCAAGTTAGGATATAGGGGGAGTGTTAGGATTATAATCCTCCCTTGTACAAACTGGTCAATTTTGCCTAACTTAGGAGTCATTTAGTCATTATTGGGTCCACTTGGCCTAATGGGGCCACATGTACAAATCAATAGAGTGTGGGGAACACCAATAGAGACTAACTGGAACTGACTGCACCTTCATGCATCAGTTTAGGCGCCTCCTAGACCAATCCCTAAAATTTAGGAGCCACTGGGAGTGTCGACACCAACCTCCTTCAATTGTTGGCAGTTGGTGACTAGTCAAGCATAGTTATGCTTCAGTTACATTCAATTAGATTTCCTCCAATTCAGTTAGCACCAGTCTTTGCATGGATGCATGTGAGAAGGCACCCTTTCTCACCTACCACATCAGTTAGACTTGTTTAACTGATTATAATTGATTGAGAGACTAAATTAGACAACTGGAGATAAATAGTTAAGCTCTGATAATGATTTAGACACTTCCAGTTAGCCATGCAGTGATACTGAGTTAGTCAATTTGAATTACCTCTCATAGATTTGAATTGTCGGGATATTAATGCCATTGTATTGCATTGTAACAATTATCTAGATTGTATCCATATTACTTTTGATTAATGAAAGCAATTATACATCTGCAAATCCTTATTGCACTGTTTCATATCATTTTCTGATTAAAATTGTTTTGTGAGATCTATTGTGAGTTTTGTCTTGATTCATAGATTATTGTGCCTCCAATTTTAATAGCCAAGACCCTCCTCAATGGAAGAGGGATTACTTTTATGAAGAAGGATACACCTATATTCGACTATATGGATTTGAGGGAAAATTGTATCTCTTGCCCAAATTTGTATGTGATAAATTCTTTGTAATGGAGTGTTGTCTACAATACTAGAAATGGTCGATCTTCTTTGAAAGAAAAAATAGGAAGAAATTTATTACTACCCCATTTAGACTTGTTGGGATTTCTCTTAAAACTATGGTTTGTATGTCAGATATAGCTCAAGGTGGACAAAATTTTTATTGAAAGGAGGCCAAAGCTATCAAAGGTTATGACCCTAAAGGAGTATTAAAATCTTTCACAACTGCACAAAGGTATGGTTAATGTTTCCATAAAATTGATCAGCATGCTAAGGGTAGAGGAGATAATGAAGACCATGGAATAGAAGTTAGAGGAATTGTTTCACCTATAAATGAAACATGGTCACCTTAGTGAGTTCAAACTCTAGGTCTCAAAAGAATTTAGTTCTATAAAAAGAGACTCCAAATGTTGTTGATGATCCTACTCCATCGGTGAGGAAAATAGTGAAATCAAGAGGAAGTGATTGAGGTGGATTTGTGACACATTATGAGCGTATCATATTTCAGTTAATACTAAATTAAACAATGTTTAAAAACACACTACTGAATCCCTATGATTACCATAGATACTTCCCTGGGTGAAACACATAAATATTCAAGGGGTACACCTGTCAGAACTCTATGTGGCCACATCTGTTGCGATGTAGAATAGGGTTTTATGTCTTGGGAACTTCTTCATTCTTTAGTTTGTGGTTTGATGAGAGAAGAAGGATTATGTTTACTATATAG
Source organism: Pseudotsuga menziesii (assembly GCA_001517045.1). Taxonomy (NCBI): domain Eukaryota; kingdom Viridiplantae; phylum Streptophyta; class Pinopsida; order Pinales; family Pinaceae; genus Pseudotsuga; species Pseudotsuga menziesii. The sequence continues at coordinate 33,960 of LPNX010721951.1, read as the reverse complement.
TATTGAGGGACGAACACGAGGTGTCACATACCTCATGCTCTTTGTCATGTGCATCCCTTTTGCATGTCTTTGGTTTGTGTGAGGCAAAAAGATCACTTTCCATAGATTTCCCATGCAAAGGTTGCAGTTAAGTTGAATGGAGGCATTACTAGAATTAGCTTTATTATATAGTGGGTAGCATGTGGAGATAAGGTGTACTCTGCCTTGTACACACCTTTGCATGTATAAAAATTTCCAAGTGATGAAAATAGAGCTTTGGCCAAACTTTTGATGAAGGGTTTAAGGGTGTCACACCTACAACTTGAGCATTAAACCCAAACATAAGGAGACATTAGAACTAACATTTCTTTGTCAATGATCCATTTTTTGGATAATTGTAATTCAATTGTATATTTTTTGATGCCATCCATACATAGAATTTAAAGGCTACCCCAATGTTCGTACAATCATATGTTTATGACATGGTACTTGGTATTTCCTTGGAGGAAGTTAGTGATATGAATTTGTTTGTATTTGTGTATGAATTCTTTTTCTCTTTCTTAATACCTTTTTTCCAAGCAAAACCTTGTGGGATATCAAAATGGAAGGCAATTAAATTGCCACTGGAAATCACAAGGTAGTTAGTGAGATTGAACCTATTACCTATGACCTTCTATTAGAAACATGAATTAGGTGGATGACTAAAGAAATTGAGCTAACCCTTGGTGCTAAAATATTGCTTAATACCTGTCCAGCCAACATAGTGGTTATAAAATGGGTAAACCAGGCATTTCATATACTTGATGGAAGAAGTGGTATCTGAATGTTTTTATCTAACTAACATAGTATATACCCTTATAGCCTATCAAAGTTTAAGCCTATTTATTTCCTTCATACATTTAAGCCTATTCATGAAAGTATTTTATGCTTTATGATTTAATCTCATTATTGGAACAATATGTTTGTTTGTCACTATGTGAACAACTCCATTGTATGTTGTTGATATAAGGTTCTTTTCTTTTTAATTAGGCCGCTTGAGTGTTCAAGATGTAGTTATCTTGTTTTATTGTCATTTCTGTGCAATTTTCCACATAACTTTTGGTCACTCATTTTGTTGTGATGTTGCTATGAACTTTGTTCAACTTTATCACACGTCCTTGGAAACTTTAGTGGTGTGGTTTGTCATGTCCTTTTTCAACTGCAATATTTAGAATAAGGTTATAAGTTAGGTTATAAGTTGCAATTATGTTCATCTCAAGTTATCGGGTGCTTTTTATTAGTCTAGAGGTTATAATTCATTTTCCATGTTATGCTCAAATTCTAAGATGGAAATCTAGAATTGATCTCGTAAACCTGCTTCTTTCAAGACTTCTTAGGTTCCTTTATGGATAGTACTAATGTTTGGGAATGCTCTTAGATACCTGTTGATTCTTGGAAAAATCATAGGTACCAAGCAGTAGGGATTCTCCCTGGTGAATGGTCCCAATTAGACCAGACATTGTTTGGTGTGGGGAATCAGTCCAGTTCACAGTTCCGTCTATCGTAGATTAAATTCTTTAATCTTTTATTGGTTACGGCCCAGTCCACTATTTATATGATTTTTGTTTAAATAATGATATGCAAGTGCCTAAGCTAAATGCAGGTATAATCTAGATCTAAAACTAAACTATTCTATCCCCAAACATGGAGCAAATTTAGAGTTTAGAGTAATATACTGTAAATGCTCATAAAGGTCTAATAGATAGTCGTACCAACACAATAATCACATTCACAGCAGAAATAATACCAAAGGTAGCTCTAATATAATTAAACCATTTTTACCCTGTCAACACAGACATTTATACAAACAACATACATTCATGACCAAGGAAATTGTTCCAGGAGGTTAGAACAATCTCATTGTATGATGTACAGAAGCAAGAAGAAATATTTCTACAATATGCATTCCACACATTCTGATTAAATCTCTGCGCGGGCCCTTTGTTCCAACAAAATGATCCTTCTTATTAGCAAAGAGGTAGCTCTTTTACAGAAATAGTCTAGAATATTTTCACCAGGCAAAATTATTTACTATGGTGCTCTGCACCCCCGTTTATACTAATTTTATCCATCACCCATGATATTCCCAGGCTTCTTATTTGCCCACCTGGCTGAATCTAACGGTTTCAAAAACAAACAAATAAAACAAATTACATAGGTCTTTCTCTGATGGAAATACAGGCTCCTTGATTTTTCCTGCATCTTTAAACCAATCTCGCAGATATGAAAGATTTATTTCATTCGCACAAGTTAAAACAACGGAATTATTTAGGATTGCAGATCTATATCAACCATGAATCTGAGCTGTTGAAAACTACAACCCTTACCCGATCTCTCAATCGGCCATCCTAACTTGGCGAACCATAGTACCTGTAACACTTAAAGAGAACATCATGAGAAATATATTTGATTTGGAAACAACAATAATTTTTTGATGGCGACTGTAACTAATCACCGTACTTTCAATGATATGTGTCATTTATTTCAACATAACAAAAACATGATGATTAACACCTTGTTAAGCAAGCAAAATATTTAGTTTAAGTTTCGGGAGAAATATTTCTCAGTTTCCCCAATGATTCATAGTATAAAACAAAACAAAGGTTGGACAGCTCAAATCATCTCAAAGATGGATCGGGTCTGATTTGAGTCGTTATATCATGCAGCCTTGACAACTCCTTTCCGCCTCCGCCCTTCCGAAAAACAGAAATTGGGATTGCCAATTTTATCAACATTAAAATTCTACTTTTTCGACTCTGCATTTCTTCTTTCGCTTCCGCTTTTCCATGGATCATTGATCTGCGCGGAAACCTTCTGAATCGTTGGATCTTGAACTGCGGAAGGCACATTTGCAAATTTTTTAATTCTACTTTTCCAACTCCTCCCTTCCACCTCCGCATTTCCTCTTTTGTCGTGGATTTTCTTTCAGAGTCATCCTTAGTCATTGATATGAGACTAGAGTTGCGAGATGTGGATTTTCCAAATTACATTCTAGCTTCCGCAACTTGAATTTCCGTGACAACCTTTCCGCACCATTGATCTATTGTGGGGTGATTCTAAACCATCGATCTATGCGAAAGTCGAAAATCGGAATTCCAATTTTCACGACCAAAACCTGCATCTTCCACTTCCACCTTTTCGCTTCCCCACTTTCGGAAAGCAAAAATCGAAAACACCAATGTTCACGAGGTTGAAACTTATACTTTCTACTTCTGCCTTTCCGCTTCGTCCATGTGCATAAAGGACAAATCGAAAGTTCGATTTTTCCAATTTTCACGAAGTTTACACTTTAACTTTCCTCCTCCTCCTTTTCTTTTCACCTTTCCGAGCCGTTGATTTACGTGAAATCCTTCTGAACTGTTGGATCTATGAGGAAGTAAAAAATCGGGCTTGTAGCCTTTTCATAAGCAAAACTTACCTTTTCCGATCTCACCCTTCTGCTCTCACCATTTCTTTGACGTTGGATCTTGATAAGAGCGATTCTCAGTCGTTGATCTTAAATCAAAATTGTATTTTCTTGTAAGGCTAGTTTCCAAGATTGCGGCTAAGGATTTTTTTTAACATAAATGACACTTCAGGATTAGGAGAATCATTTTGATCAAGCTTCTAGGAGATACTGAGTATGCAAGGAGGGTTTATCTGAGTTGGGAAACAAGTGTAAAAATTTAAAAAAAAAATGAAAGGAGGGGCCCTAAAATGTAAAAAATTCGGGGAAGTAGTTGCAGCAACAACAATTGGCGACTAGTTGGTGAACATAGATCTATGAAAAAAACTTCTTTGAACAACAACAAGATTGCAATATGGTACTGTGCTGTGAATGTTCAATGATTACTTAACTGTATTTCTCGACACATCTTTAAACCAGATTTATTCAGGGATGCAACTTTCAAGCATCAAATTTATACCATTTCTTTGGGAGTAGGGTAACCAAGAGTTCAGTGTCTTGATAACTCTTCTGGGGCCGAAGTATGAAGTTCATTTTACCCCGTCTTTAAGTTTCCATCAGATAAGACTCCATTGGATCGTAACAGAGTAAGACAGATGTATTTGTTTGTTCCTCATTCCCATTCTATAATCATTCTTTTGATGCTTTCTATATGACTGAAAAAGTCTTCTGAGTCTTCCTTGATTGCTTCTTTCATTTTGAGAGCTTGATACATGTTCTTCCATCCACAATGTCCTTTTGTGTGAGTGACAAATTTGTTTGCTTATCATGCTCATGGACAGAGGAGAACCTTGCTGATATTTTTCTTTTGACAACACTTTTGTTCTGATGATTTATTTCTTCATCATTGTTTCTTTAATTGAAGATTGAATATTTCATAAAATTGACTTTTCAATCTAAGCCTTTTGGCCCTTTTTTTATTTGTAGCAATGGGATCATTTTGAATACCATACACCTGTCAGACATGCTTCCTTTCCATGGGTCCATCATGATATGCTTCTTGATACAAGTATTAATGTGAAAATGGATGAAACCCCAAAATAGTACTCCAGACCTCATGAATCTTGGTTATTTCACAGGGGCTATAATGTTTCAAATGTGAGCTTGAAGACTAGATTCCTTTTTCATCATCTATCAATAGTTAAAGAATCTCATTATGATCACACTTTATCATTCTCTCTTTCCCAAAAGCAATTCCTGACATCCAAAGATTTCGAGTTTAATCAGATGCCTATACTTCCAAGCACCAAAAATTGAGTTAGTTTATTAAAATCAAACAAACTAAGGCTATGCAATAAGATGAAACAAACAGGAAACTAAACAACTGGAAAACAAAATTAATAAAATCAAGTTTATTAATGTACAAATGGTTCCTAGGACTCTAAGTGAAGTAATGCTTGAGACAAAGGCCATTTACAGGAAGCCTTTTTTCGTGTCCTTGTAAATCTTGCAATTTGTAAGTTGTAGGGCCTAAATTTTCAGTGACTAGGTAAGGGCCAATCCATAAATGTTGGAACTTTGTGTGCTTTCCCATTTCTGCATGAGGATTATCCCATTTCAATACTAGGTCTCCTACATCAAATTTTCTTGTACCAGATTTTCTCTTGTCAAACCATCTTTTGATGATACCCTGATGTTGGTTGAAATTATCTTTCTCCTTTTTCCGTAGTTCCTCTAGTTTTAACAAAGTGTCAATTTGTGCTTGTAAAACTTCTCTACTGGAACCCCTTTAGGCTTGATCTATCCGCGAAGATGGGAGCAGAATGTTTGGGGGAAATATAACTTCTTTTCCGTATACTAGAGTATAGGGAGACATTCCTAAGGAACTCTTTGGAGTGACCCTATCTGCCCATGGTGCATTTGGAAGGGATGAGTGCCAATTTCTCTGATTTTCAATAACATTTTTCTTCAAAATTCGGATAAGATTCTTATTTGGTGATTCCGATAAACCATTTCTGTAAGGATAATAATTAGTTGAGTAATGAAATTTAATTCCCTTTTCATTAGCAAACTCAGTTATTTTAACAGATGAGAAATCAGATGCATTATAAAAAACAAGGGAAAATGGAACTCCAAACCTTATCATAATGTTCTCTTGCAGGAAATCAATGACAACATCTTAGTTCACTTTGCGCAATGGAATTGCTTCCACCCATCGTGTGAAATAATCGGTAGCCGTAAGGATATATCGATGTTGTAATGAAGAATTTGGATTGATTTCCCCAATAACATCTATGCCCCACTGTTGAAACGGCTCTGAAATAGTAACAGGTTGTAACGGTCCAGTCGCTTTTGCCAATTTTCCACCACTTCTCTGACATACATCACACTTTATTGCATAGGCATGGGCATATTTGAACAAAGTTGGCCAGTAATATACAAATCTAAGTATCTTGTGAGTTGTGGTATCCCAGGATAATGTTCTCCTGCTGGTCCATCATGTAATTCTTTGACTATTTTGGAGGCATCCTCTCTTTCCAGACATCTGAGCAAAATTCCATCATAATTTTTTTTTGAAAAAACACTCCATCCATTATTTGATATGGGGCTGACTTCAACCAAAGTTCCCTTCTATGCTTGGAGCTCCAATGCTCCGGTAGATATCCTTGTTCAAGATAATGCACCAGATATCTGTACCAAGTTTCAGGAGCAGTGAATATAGGACATACATCAATCAAATTCACTCCAACTTCACACTCCCAAATAGGATATTTATTAGTTTGATTATCTGTTATCAACTTGCACAACCCTTAACCTTTGATGATGATAGTTGGTTTGAATTCTAGGTCATACTCCTACAGGGCAGTCACCTAATTCCCTCTTCGATCACCTAGTTCCTTTTGCACAAAAAGAGACCTACGAGCTGGGTGAGGAACTACAACTTTTGTTCTATTTTTTAGAATATAGGGTCTGAATTATTTTGCTTCCTTGAAGACTGCATATGCTTATTTGTCCAAGGCTGGGTAATTCAATTTATCCCATTGTAGCCCAGTACTCATGAATAATACTGGGTATTCTTCTCCCAATTCCTCCTTTCTGGTAAGCACTGCTTTGAGAGAGTTGTCTGAAGCAAAGGTATATAAAATAAAGTCCTTTTCAAAGTCTGGACTCTTCAAAGAAGGTGCCTGAGGTATTGTTACTTTGATATCTTTAAAGGCAACTTTCTCAATGTCAATCCACTTGAACTATACACTTTGCTTCACCATTTACTGCAGAGGTTTCACAATTTGAGCAAAATTAGGGACAAACCTCCAAACAAAATTTATTGTGCCCATAAATGATTGCATATAATTCCTATTATGGGGCATGGGAATCTGAGTTATGGCCTCAACTCTTTCTTGATTTATTGAGATTCCCTTCTTTGAGATGATGTGTCCCAACAATTTTCCTTCAAGAACTGCAAAGATGTTTTTCTTTGGATTTAGAAATATACCATATTTTCTACAGTGGTCAAAAATATGTTTCAAGTGAAAAACATGGTCTTCCCTTCTCTTGGAGAAAATTGTTACATCATCCAAGTACACTACTACACAGTGTCCACTTAAACCTCTGAATGCAATGTCCATGGCCCTCTGAAATGTGGCTTCGGCGTTCATGACCCCAAAAGGAATTCTACTTTAAGCGAATGTCCCCCAATTCGTACAAAATGTTGTCTTTAATCGGTATTGCTTGGCCACTAACACTTGATTATACCCTAAAAATCCATCTAATAGGGAGAACATTTTGTAGCCTGAAACCATCTGTAAAATCTGTTCCATTGGTGGGACCGGATAGTTATCTTTATCTAATTCTTTATTTAAGTTCCCGAATTCAACGCACAACCTTATCTCTCCTGGAGTTTTTCTCACCAGGACTAGGATGGCCACCCATTCTGAATGTCAAACCTTGAAAATGATCTTTGCATATAGTAACTTCTTTACTTCGTTATGGATCATAGGTTCTAACTTTGGGTCCATCTTTATAAGTTGTTGTTGAAACGGTTTTGCTCCTGTTTTGATGGGAATCACATGCTAGATGATGCGAGTGTCATAAGTCTTTAGATCTTCATACATCCAGGTGAAGATGTCTTTGTGTTGGTGAAACAACTTGATGAACTTACATCTTTCCCTAGGTGAGCAACATTTTCCCAAATTGACATATTTAGGTTCAGCTTCTAATCCCAGATTGACCAACTCATGTTGCATTGATGAACTGTTCATCTTCACATTGGCTAGTTTTCAGAATTTACTCTGTAAATCAAACATCCCTTCGAGGGTTCTTACCACTTTAGGCATGAAATTCCCCTGGATTGCATCTTCATTTTGTAAACCTGACAAATGTTATTCTTCATCTATTATGGATTCTTTAAAAGATTCTTCATTTGTCAAAAAGTCGATGATTTGTTTGTCCTCATCGAACATCCTCATATTTGTAACATTGTCAGGTACTAATGGCTTGGAAATCAATTCAATAGAACACTTGTTATTAGTTGGCACCAATCTAGATGCAGAAGTAGCTAATAAATAAGTTGCAACGTTATGCTATCTAGCTACTGCATTTATATTGAAAGCATTGAAGTGCATAATCAAATTCCATACCTCCAACTGGTATCCCTTAATATGTGGAGATAAACAATAAATGATGTTTCTTACTTGTCTGATTACTATCATGGAATCCCTAAAAAATTTTAAATTTCTAACCTTAAGTTCAATAGCTTTCTTCAAGCCCAAGACTAGAGCCTCATATTCAGTAGTGTTATTTGTGCATTCGAACTCTAGTCTTTTTTTTTCCTTCGAAAAAATTCGTAATTTTATTTCAAAGTAGAACAAAATTACATCTGCACATGTAAGAGGATCACTAGGATCCCTACATTATCACATATTTGCTGTCTCATATAGTAATAACCTAGATACATAAAAAATATGGGTATCACAACCCAAATCAAAACAGTAGGTCACAAAAAAAAAACTGAGCCAAAGCTCAATGCTGATCCAAAACTGCTTCATAAAACGGCTGATGAAAACATCAGACATACTGCCGATAGCAAATGCCACCGCCTCTGAATGCTGTCGCCACCGCAGAGATCCCTAAGGACCACAAAACGGGTCGCCACGCAAGAGTATATCCACATACCACCTCCGTCAAATATCAAAATGCACTGATCTTGTTCTTGGAGCACTCGACCCCGGATCTTGGAGCTGAAGCCCATCGATTGGATCCGAAGCCCAATCAAAAAGTCTACCATAGAAGCTGCGACAAAATCTGCGAAGGCTCAACGCATTCATAGAAGATGGCAAGAAATCCACGGCAAGGCACTCGCCGCATCAATCGATCCAATCACCGCCTCCGCCATAACCGTAGGCAGGTGATCATGCTCGAAAAGGGCAGCACCGCACCCCACCAGGCTATAAACCAAGAAAACACATCCAATCTTCACGAACCCAGTAGCCTGCCCGCACCAAGAAACCCGCAGCTCCGAACCAAGAACCTAATCACCACCCAAATAGCCCTCGAAAGGCTCCACCATAATTCTTGGAGTCACGATGAAACCCTCCACGACTCCGGGTGGACGTCCTCGACAAGAAACTTGGGCAAAACAAAGCGGGAAACGAGCTCTATATCACGAATCTTGAGCCCAACAAAGGCTATAAAGATGAGCAGCTGAATCCTGGCAGCTTCAGAGTAAAGAAACTAGGCCATTGGAACGCAGGCGAGGAGCCGACTCAAGTGAAGCTTGTTCTGCTACATGCCCTCGAGAAATCTCTGCAAATCCGCAAGGAGATTCCATCGCCTGTGCTCCGCCGCTCCAAGAAATTCTCAAATAACTCCCATTTCATATAGATCGGTGAATTTAACCTCATTCGAACTCTAGTCTACAAGAGAGAAAGTGTTTATTCTTATCTAGATCAATCATGACACAACCTGCCCCTGATCCCCCTGATCCCTCTAACCATCAAAATACAGAAGCCAAAATCAATCATCTAACTCTAATTGGTTAGTATCATCTCCTATGTTAGTCAATAAGTTTACTATATTACAATCAATATTATTAGCACGTGAGAATTGAAGGAGATCGGACTGTGTGTCTACTTCACAACTAGCTTCTTCAGCCTGCTAGTTACCTGGTTCAAGTTCCAAATAGTAATTTCCCAATACTGAAGATGAGAAGTTCACACGTTCATTCTTCCCCTCTAACTGAGTTACATTATAATTCATGTGTGGTTCCCTCAGTATTTTCATTTGGATTTGGGCATTTTGGTATGGTAGCCACATGTGAGATTAATCAGTTGCAAAATATCCATTTAGTTTCATTGACTAGTCCCTACTCAAAACTAATACATATGCTTCTGGTATATCCACTACCATAATATCTATAAACTGACAAACTCTGGATTTGCAGATAGACGAATCAAAACATCTTTCATTTCCACTATTACTTTAACAATATATTTGTCTAGTTGAATTATCCGAGATGGAGATGGTATGGGTTGGCCATTAATCCTTTTACATATTGAAAGTGGCATGACATTTGATGTAGCCCCAAAACCAAACTATTATGTACATTTTGATTAAAAATTTCAAACGATAACAAAAAAGGTAAAGTCTGAGATTTAGACTTTCCCCCAATTCTTGCTTCATTTACTTCATCATAAGATTCTATGGCTTATGGGATACTGCGAGGTTGTGGATCAAAAGCTTCCAGAAGTTTCCTCCTTTGCTGAGGAAAATTACATAGTTCAAATAGAGAAATGTTTGCCTTCGTTTTCTTAATGTCTTCTACGATATCATACCGCATGCCCTGTTCTTTAGTATTCTATGTTTTATTTGCCAAAGTTTCCACAGATTTATTAATTGTTGTCTTCATTGACTTGTTACCTACTGGGATTTTCTCTTTTATATTTGCTAGATTAGGCTTAGGTGTTGTTTGAGTAGTACTGAGATTTTTCTTCACGTTTTCTTTAAACTTCTTTATTTTAGGCAGTAACAAACTTTCATCCACTATTGGGCCCTTACTTCTTGTTGTGACATTAACAGATGACACTTGACTTTCCTCAGTAGGTTCATCTTCACTAAGCCCCAAAGTAGGTGCCCAATCCCATAATACCATCGTGGTTTCCTCGTTTGTTTGTTCTGGCTCATTAGTTTGGGCTTGCTTTCCTTCAGGATCTACTAGCTGGGTATCTAACAATTTATTCATAACCAGAGTCATTGAATTAACCCATTGTAGACAATTTTTTTTAGAATGAGGTTCTTGGTGAAAGGTACAGAAATGATCCATGCCTTCCTCGTTAAAATTTAAAATAGTAGAATTATGCACAGGTGGTTGGGGTTGTCCACTCTCTTCCGTTTTTTTGTTATAAGGATTGAATGGCTTTCTATAAGAACTAGTTCCCTTATCCTTTTCCATGTCTACTATTTTGCTTGACAACTTCTGCACCATTTTCACCACATTCTCTAGCTCATTAGAATGTTCTTCTCTGGGCTTAGTCAACAACAAAGTCCTTTTTCTTGTGGTATGTTTCAATTGAGGTTCTAGAGAATGATTTGCTATGCTATCCAAATCTATATTTACTTTCTTGGCCTCTTCAGAGTTTTCTACCAATGTAATTTTACTAGATCTTTTTACAAACGTTGCTATTGGTGGATCAAGTGCAGTAGTATAATACTCTATTAGAGACTCTTCAACTGGTTTTGTTGCAGCACTAAAGGTATTCAATAAGGAATTGAACCTTTGATTAAAGCCTTGGACCTTTTCTTTCTTTTCCATTCTCATAGATAGTAATCCTTTCATGAGAGTAGCTACAGTTTTTTGGTTGACAAATTTCCCTAAGAATGCCTTTTCAAAACCATCCCAATTTACTATTGAATTAGCTTGTAGACTAAAGTACCATGAAGATGCTTTAGGTTCAAAAGAATATTGAAAAATTCTGCAAACCACATCTTCATGGTCAACATTTAAGAGATTCAAAGGTAGTAAAAATTTTGTAAGTGATCTTCAACAAAAGCACCCTTTCCAGGATCAAACTTTGGTAAAACCTTTTCTGGGTGCTTAGGTAAGTCATGCAATGGAGCAGCCAGGTTGAGTGGTGTTCTTGTTCTCCATGTGGGGTGATTAAAAAAACCATGATTCGAGATGGAGACTGTGGTGGAGACTTACTGAATACTGAAACTGCAAGGGATTCTAGATCTAATTGATCTAGAGGCTGAACAATTTCTTGGATGGATAGATCTACCAACTCTTCCAAATTTTCCACAAGAATTGAATCCTTAGTGTATGAGGATACTTTCTTGGAAGTTGGCCTTCTAGGTAAAGCAGGAATAAATTTTAACCCCCCAAGTTTCTTGATGTGGGATCTTGTATGTCTCCTAAATAGATCTATTTCTTCAAATGGGACAACATACAAATGTTTTGATTCTTCTTCCCCGAAACCTGTCTGTTCTTGTTCTTTAAATTCAGGAATAAAATATTCAGGGGAAATATTTTTGGATGATGTTCCAGTGTAATCTTCTCTAAAAATCGTATTTCCTCTACTAGCCATGCACGGGCTGGGGCCCTCCTTCTAGCGCCAATTCTGTTTATTCCTAGAAAAATCCTAGGTACCAAGCAGTAGGGATTCTCCTCGGTGAACTATCCCAATTAGATCAAACACCATTTGGTGTGGGGAATCTATCCAGTTCATGGTTCTGGCTATGGTAGATTAAGTTCTTTAATCTTTTGCTGGTTACGACCCAGTCCATCGTTTATACAATTTTTGTTTAAAGAATGATATACAGGTGCCTAAGCTAAATGCAGGTCTAATCTAGATCTAAAACTAAACTATTATATCCCCAGACAAGGAGCAAATTTAGAGTTCAGAGAAATATACTGTAAATTCGCATAAAGGTCTAACAATTAGATGTACCAACACAATAATCACATTCACAATAGAAAGAATACCAGAGGTAGCTCTAATATAATTAAACCATTTATTACCCTGTCAACACAGACATTTATACAGACATCAGACATTCATGACCAAGGAAATAGTTCTAGGAGGTTAGAACAATCTCACTGTATGATGTACAAAAGCAAGACGAAATAGTTCTATAGTATGCATTCCACACATTAAGAATTAAATCTCTATGCAGGCCCTTTGTTGCAACAAAATGATCCTTCTTATTAGCAAAGAGGTAGCTCTTTTACAGAAATAGTCCAGAATTCTTTCACCAAGCAAAAGTCTTTACTATGGTGCTCTGCACCCCTATTTATACTAATTCTATCCATCACCTAGGAGATTCTTGGGCTACTTATTTGCCCAGCTGGTTGAATCTAACGGTTTAAAAAACAAACCAATAAAACAAATTGCACAGGCCTTCCCTTAATGGAAATACATGCTCCCGGATTTTTCCTACATCTTTAAACCAATCTCGCGAATTTGAAATATTTATTTCATTCCCACAAGTTAAAACAAAAGAATTCTTCAGGACCCCAGATCTGTATCGGCCATGAATCTTAGGTATTGAAAACTGCAACCCTTACCCGATCTCGCAATCACCCATCCTAACTTGGTGAACCATAGTACCTGTAACACATAAAGAGAACATCATGAGAGATATATGTGATCTGGAAACAACAATAATTTGTCAATGGCGACTGTGACTAATCATTGTACTTTCAATGATAGGTGTCATTTATTTAAACATAACAAAAACATGATGATTAATGCTCTGTTAAGCAAGCAAAATATTTAGTTTAAGTTTTGGGATAAATATTTCTTAGTTTCCCCAATGATTCACAGTAAAAAACAAATTAGAGGTTGGACGGATCAGATCATCTCAAAGATGGATCGGGTTTGATTTGAACCATTAGATCATGCAGCCTTGACAACTCCTTTCTGCCTCCGCCCTTCTGGAAAATGGAAATGGGGATTGCCAATTTATCAACATTAAAATTCTACTTTTTCGACTCTGCATTTTTGCATCTGCACTTCCACTTCCACTTTTCCATGGATCATTGATCTGTGTGGAAACCTTCTGAACCGTTGGATCTTGAACTGCAGGCGAAATTCTACTTTTCTAACTCCACCCTTTTGCCTCCACATTTCCACTTTTGACGTTGATTTTATTCCAGATTCATCCTTATCCATTGATATGACACTAGAGTTGCGGGCTGCGAATTTTCCAAATTACATTCTAACTTCTGCGACTTCGATTTTCGTGACAATCTTTTCGCATCGTCTATCTATTGCAGGGCGATTCTAAACTGTCGATCTATGCAGAAGTCAAAAATCAGAATTCTAATTTTCACGACCAAAACCTGCATCTTCCGCTTCCGCACTTCCGAAAAGCAGAAATCGGAAACGCCAGTGTTCACGCAGTTGAAACTTATATGTTTCGCTTCCGCCCTGTGCGGAAAGTGGAAATCGGAAGTCATATTTTTCCAATTTTCACCAAGTTTGCACTTTAACTTTCTACCTCCGCCTTTTCTTTTCACCTTTCCGAGATGCTTATTTGCATGGAAGGCTTCTGACCCGTTGGATCTATGTGAAAGTCAGAAATCGGGCTTGTCGCCTTTTCATAAGGGAAACTTGGATTTTTCGATTTTGCCCTTCTGCTCCAGCCATTTCTTGGCCATTGGATCTTGATCGGAGTGACTCTCAGCTGTTGATCCTAAATCAAAAGCAAATTTTCTTGTAAGGCTAGTTTCCAAGATCGCGTGCAAGGATTTTTTTAACAGAAACAACACTTCAGGCTTAGGAAAATCCTTTTGTTCGAGCTTCTAGGAGAGACTAGGTATGCAAGGAGGGTTTATCTTAGTTGAGAAACAAGTGTAAAATAAAATAAAAAATGAAAGGAGGGGCCCTAAAATGTAAAAAAAATTGGGGAAGCAGTTGCGGCAGTAACAATACCTTAATTCACCATCCTTATAAGAGAGGAAGATTGATGGTGCAAATAAGGGAGACATTCAACCAGAGTTTGTTTATTATGAAATAGAGTACATACTACATAGAAACCAAGAACCTGATGGACCTTGAAGATGAAGACGCTAATCTTATCGTGTTTTCCTCATTCTCTTTGCTATCTATTCCATCTTTTAATATTCATAATTTTTCATTATGCACATGTATGAAAGTTAGCTTATGGAATGTCAAGTATGTGCTCTCTTACATTATTGAATAACAATTCTTGAAGGACTGTATGTGTTTTTTTTAATTGTTGTATGTTCTTTGCAAAAACTATTAGAGAGGATTGACTCTAAGGAATGGCTTGTAGTATTTGAAGCACTAAACCCTGTACATCAATTATTAAATTTTCATAAGGAATCCATGATTCCAATACTGCAAGTTATTTAATTTTGAGCATTTTGTGGTTAAATGATAATGGAATTTTAAGTGGGATGCAATAACAATAAAAAAATTATATCATGTGTGCAACATTAATTCTTTAAGATTTTTGTTTACATGGGTAATCATTGGCATGAATTCTTGTTGACCCAGGTTCAAATCCCTTGTTCGTCAACAAAGCCCAAGATACTGTATCGACATAGTATAACCCCTCCGAAAACAACTGCGACACAGATGAGGTCTCTCCTGAGATATCTATAGGGACTACCAAAACCAGTTTTCTGCACTGATGTCATGGGAGTTCTTGATCATAGCACCATCTAGTCACTCTACCGAAATTAGGGAATAGTCTTATGTCTTCATACATACATCATCAAAGAATTTAACATATTGATCTATCGACATACATCACAACATATAGTCCATATATCCTTTAAACATGCATTAACATTCCATATCATTCATATCATTTTAGATGGTCAACATACTTAACATATTCATTCATGACATATATTCATTAACCCATAGACACGATTATCAAAGAAAAAAATTAAGACATAGAGTCTAACATGGAAACCCATCCGAGAAAAACCACAAAGGCACTCTTCATCTGGCATGAGTAATATTTGAACGCCTTTAGTCTGTGCACACAGCCTCCAGACTCTTCTTTAGATATTATTTACAATCAATGACTTCTTTTCTCATCTCATGCTCTCTTTTTTGGTATCTCTCTCCTCTTTTGTATTACGCTCTATTCTTCATTATTTATCTGTTCTGTCATCTGTACACAACTTGGATCAACTTTATAGGATTTTACAATTCATGTTTTACCTCTCGACTAATTCTCAACTGTTAGCCAATAGGTTTTCTTACTAATTTAACCCATCCCATTACATATAAAAATAGGAACTATTAGCATAATTTACAATCATGCTTTATTCCCAAAAGTATATTATTAGTCTAACTAACGTTTTACTAAAAATAGGTTGAACTCCTTATTTTAGATTGCTTTTATCCTCCTTTGTCGCAACCTATTTTGTCGTGATCTTTGCTCATCTTGCGTCTAAAATCTTCATCATTTCGAACAAGATTTTGTTTATATTTTCCTGTATTTTCCTAGGGCCAACAAGCCCCCAACACTCACCTGTGGCTCATCCCGAGCCACTTTAGTCTGAAACTTTTGTTGGTGTGATCGCGTTCTGAAAATATTGACATATTTTCATTACATCTTATGCTTCTTGTCGCACCCCTTCCTAGAATTTCTACAATTGTTCGACAAGTTTGGAACTGATATGTTCCGAAGTTGCTACTTTTGTCGCACCCAATTCCTGTCACACTTTTTCATGAATTGGGTGGATGGTTCCTGTAGGATTTTCATCTTTCACCTCTAGTTCCGTGACACAATCTGTTGTCTATTACTACTATGTCTGCAATCCAACTACTTGTTGTTGTAATATTTTCAACTATGTAGCCTTGCTCAGTTTTCCTACAAGTGGAAACTTCTTCAATTCAACCTTCAGTTAATTGAAATATGCTTCAGCGGTGTGAAGTTATTCTATGACATGCTCCAATTTTGCATCATCTAACAAGGCTTCCCACTATTAATAAACATGTTCATATGCCTTGGCACAAAGTGCTTTGGCCTCCTGAATTTTATGTGCAGCTTCCTTTACTGCATTCCATCGAGCTTTCAGTAACTTAGGAAGTGTACTGGGAGTCATCTTTATTTCCAGCTCTGATACTTGTTTTCAGAGATTTCCAACTATCTCACAAAGTGGGAAAATTTTAGCCTCATAAAACATCTCAGGTGTAATCCATTCATCAGCGAAATTATTGCAAGTAAGCGTAACAACTTAATCCAGTTGTTGCATGTCATCCTGCCATGTTTCTTCTTTTTGATTTGTCTCCTTGAATTTATTCTTCAGCGATGAAATGTAGATTAGAATGTTTGATTTGGACAAATATCTCATGCTCTCTTGTATTCATTTCTTCTATTGCAACCTGTTCAATTTTATGTAGTAGATACATTGGTACTACAAAAAAATCAAAAGTTACTTGATCAAGATCCTTGATCACGACCCTTTATCACGACATTGTGTTGTGGCATTCCTAAGTCAACTACTTTAGCAATTATTTGAATTTTTCTTTAGCTAGGCATCAATGGTACTTCGATAAGTCACCCTTCTAATGGGCCTACTTTTTCCTATGACACAGCCGAATATGCCTCCCACTCGACTGCTACTCTAACTTCCTTTACAATAGTACAAAGAATCTGTAGTAAATTTGTAATGCTCCTTACCAGTTTGGTGTGTCGTTCATCCATATTTTTGTAGCTTTAACTCACTACTTCCTCCATTCGATCTTAAATAAGGTTGTAGTAATAATTAGTAAGACCAACAATTCCATTTGTAATGTCAACCTTTCTCTTCTTTCATTTTTTCCAAGATTTTTTAGATCATTTTCTTTTATCCCCCAACTATGGATCTGTTGGGGTTGCACTGGATTCATTTTTACTATTGTAAGGATAGATTCGTGGGATTTATTCTATTGACAGATATTCTCCCTGGTTTCCATTATGCTTCTCTGATGTGTCATCATGTTGTGGCTCAATTTCTGTAGAGATTTGGTCCTCTATGATAGGTCACCTCCATTCTTCAAGCCAATCTTGAACAATCATTTCAATGTCTTTAGTAGATAGCTGAAACTCCATAGCTAACCATTGAAACTGTGGATCTTTTCGTGGCTATAAAAATATATGGTGAGCCTCGACCGAAAATCTTATAACATTGCAAAACCATTTGATGATTTCCTTTGTTATTCTTGCATGTTTTCGAATAAAATACCTGAGTGCCTCTCCTTTCAAATAAAATTCAACATTATTATCTCTTTGACTTTGAAGATTATCCTTGTCATACCATAAATTATGGTATCTTTCTCCTTGGCATGGTATAGGGACATCTACCCCTTGGTAGTCTGGTGGTTATGCCTATGCGACAAATTAAATTAAAAATAAAATAAAATCCATGAATAATTAAAGGGATAACCCTTTTCTTGTGCACCTATGACATCTTCTACTAATTCATTCAGCAAATAGGTCAACTAGTTCATCTAGATGCCCACCGGACACTGCTCTGCCACACCAATTGTTTCAATGGTGCATTGCTTCAGTTGCATCTTCTGCAGCAACTTGCCAGATAAAGCTTTGGTTGCGAAACAAATGACAATGTCCTTAATAGAGGTGATGGAAAAGCCTCTCTTATCCTTGGATAAATTGTACTTATCCTTCATCCTATTAGTAAGGACTGTATCCTAGTCCTTTCCAACAAAGAAGGACATTGGATCAAACCATGTAAGAGGAATTCCTGTGATGGATGCTTTGAGCTCGATGTCTACTGATATTTTTCTATCTAGTCATAAGCATCCTCTATGAAAGAAACCAAAATGTGGCTATGCATCAATAACAACAATCCAGATTTATAAAATCCTCTAGGCCACTCCATCGGTACGACGTGAATAAGTCCATCCTCTGTCTCTCAGACAATGGTCATATACCACTTCATGTCAAATTCGGGAAAATTCTGCAAGTCATGGTTGATAAACCCCATCTTCTTCAAATATGGGATAGTGTCCATCGTCACATGGACTTATTTTGGTATAGATGGCTTTACCGGCTGATATTTGTAATTCTTGCCAATAGTAACTTTAGGTGCCTCCACTGGGCTTGGTGGAAAAAAACCATGCAATAAGCTGGCTGAGCCATATCTTGTTGCTTCAAGGTTATGTGGAGCTGTCGGTCTTGGTTTGCGACTAGTTCCACGACCATAACATTTTCTTCTTGATGGGTCGGGATGCTCCGACCTTAAAACAACTTCTATTATTGACTATGGTTATGAGACAGCTTATGCAGTCTCTTCCCTAATATGTGCAGGTGACGGAATATCCATGCTTGATTTTAGAATAGTGCTTGTGCTTAAAATAGAAATGATCATGCTCTGAGAAAACAACTTCGGCTCAAATGGTTGCAAACAGATGGTTGAACACAAAAAGTTAGTCAGTTTGGATGCAATGGAATGACCAAGCTTCGATGTGAAGATGAAGTAGTTTAATTCTTGTGCGAAATTTTTTTCCTACACAATCTTGCAATAAATGGAAAATGGTGGCGGCAAATTCTATCACATGGAGCAATATTTCTAATCATGTCAATGAAACTGCTAACCAAAATCGTCACTTCGCTAATCAGTTCAATGGTAGTTATTGTGCATTCATGGCAGATGTGACCAAAAAACATATCTCCTGTCACTTGCGACCAAAATACATCATGCAACAACAATTATTCACTTGCAACAAACATATAGTCTACGATAACAATTCTTCTCTTGCGACAGACATATGATCTGTGACAACAATTCCTCTCTTGCAACAAACATATAGTCTCCGACAAAAAAAATTCTTTTACAAAACACTTAAAATCTTGTGACAAAAACGCTCATAAACTTGCGTTAAAAATACTCATAAACTTTCGACAAAAACACTCATAGTTTTTTTTTTGAACTATTGGTCGACCAAATTGTGACTATCTTGATAAGGATTTAGGCGACTTCCATTGACTAACCCCTTGAGAGGTGTACCATATAATTTATGTAACTAAAGTGCACCTCCCTCAGTGATATGAATGACAACATATGGTCCCAGCCAATGTGTTCAAAGCTTTCCAGAATGCTTCAAAAACTTATTGTAATATAGGAGAACAAGATCTCCAATCCAAAATTTCTTACACTTAATATGTTGGTTGTACCAAGCTTTATGTTGTTCCTTCTCGACATTCTGATGATATCATGTGACAAAGATATATTCTTCCAACTGTACAAGTTGCAACAATCTTTCTTATATAGCACCAACATCGATCATCTCAGTAATCACAACTATCCTTAAAGTAGGTACAATATATTCTAGTGGGACGACAACTTCTTGTCTGTACACCAATCTAAATGGAGTTTGGCTTGTCAACATTTTGAAGGTTGTGCGATAAGCCCATGATACCGCAGGTATTTTCTGATCCCAATCATCTCTTTGAACAATACATATTTTCATCAATGCATTCTCCAAAATATTATCGAATGCTTCGATAACACCATTCACTTGTGGGTGATATGGTGTTGTATTTCGGTGCTGAATCTAAAATTACTCAGTTAATTTGTCAATCAATTGATTCACAAAATTTGTGCCTTGATCGCTTAACAAAATCTTCGGGCATCCAAATAGGGTCACTACATGGTCGAACAAAAATATTGTAGTAGTTACAGTATTGCAATCCTCTACTAGTGCTACTTTAGCCCATATGGCCAAGTAGTATGTCGTAGTGATTATATAAAGTGCAGACATTCATTTTCCTAGTGGATTAATAAGACCCAAAAAATCGGTAGCCCATTTTTCAAATGCTTATAAAGTCACCTGTGGTACTAGCGACATCTCATCTTGTTGCGATGGTTTTCCAGTTCTTTGGAAGATATCACATCTACAAATATAATCTCTAGTGTTTGCATGTAAAGTAGGCCACCACAATCATGTTTGTAGTATCATGTGCACTATTTCTTTTCCTGCATAATGGCCTCGTGCGATACCAGCACGTGCTTCATTCAATACCATCGGTCACTCATGTTCCAATACACAGTGATGAAGGATTTCATCTGGTCCCATCTTGTATAATTGTCCAATGATCAACTAGAAATCTGCAGCTTTCACAACTAATTGTTTCTTTTGGGTTTTATTTATTCCTTCTGGTACATATCCTGTAGTTAAGATACGTATAATATCTCTATAGTGATAATCAAACATCTTGACTTCAAATAGTTGTGTGTCAGGAAGACTATCATCGAAATTACCAGTCTCTTCTCTACTTTCTAGGCTCAACATATGGTTCGGTCTTGAATTTAGTCGACTCGACTTGACAATAATTTCAAAGTCAAACTCTTGGAATATGAGAAGCCGACGACAAATATTCCCCCCAACACTGGATTATTAACCAAATATTTAAGTGTAGAATGGTTTATATACATCTTGAAATGTCCTCCCAACAAATAATGTTGAATTTTTTTAAGAGCATATACCATAGAGAGTCCTTCTCTTTCTTGGTATAGTTATTTTCTGTCGTCGACAATTTTCTACTAGCAAATGCGATGGGATGATCAATAGAACCTTAGCCTGGCTACGCAAGTACAACGCCCAGCACGGTAGATGACACGTCGACATGTACATGAAATTGTTTTTTTCCAGTCTAGAAATACCAATATAGTTGTTATAACCATCTTATTCTTAAGGACATCTAGACACTCTTGACATTTCTCATTCCATTGAAAATTAATATCTTTATTCAACAATTTCTCCATAGGGGTTGTAACCTCCGCATATCCTCTAATGAACTTTCTGTAATACCTTGTATTTCCTAAGGTAGTTCTCAATTGTTTTATTATCGAGGGTGGTGGTAGGTGGAAAATAATCACGATCTTTGCAAGATCCATCCGTATTCCATCTCGACAAACCACATGACCCAACAAGATTCCAAAAGGGGCACCAAAAATGTACTTCTTCAAATTAAGGGAAATTTGCAACTGTTGACACTAGTCGAGAGTCATTCTGAGGCTCTCAATATGATATTTTATTACCTCAGATACCATCTAGTCATTAAATTATACCTTACAAAATTTATGGATGGAGTCTTTAAAAGCAGATACAACTATTCTAGAAAAAGGGCATTACCATATACTGAAAACATCCCCATTCCATCACAAAAGGTTGTTATGTGCCAATCTTCATTCGCAATCATGATCTAATGGTAACCAGAGAATCCATCAGTAAACGAATATATTTCTTGTCCTCCAACACTCTCCACTACTTCATCTATAAATAGGGTCAAAAATGGATCACATAGGCAGGAATCATTCAGCTTTCTCAAGTCGACGCAGATACAAATTTCACCGGTTTTCTTATCTTGCAATACCATAGGACTAATCCATTCAAATTCTTCAACATGTTCTATAATTCCTGCATCTAACATTCTATCTAACTTTGTCTTTAATTTTTCCTTGTACCTTGGATTGAATCTATATGGTCATCATTTCTAAAAATTTAGTGGGGAAGAGATCCTGGAATTCATGTAATAGGTCTGTAATCTTTCCTACGGTATCATCATCCCAGTAGTCTCCGATATTGAAAAATTTTGGATTCTCTGGAGAACCAATATTTACTTTCTTTATTTTCGAAGGATTTTGAAACATGTCACTTGATATACCTGACCCTTCCACTGCGTGAGTACCTTAAGACTCAGGAATATTTATTTCATGTGGTTCATCATCATCGGGTTCACCTGTTATATTGTATCACTCCATCCAATGTTGGACTGTCTAGTTGGTCTAATGAAAACTGGTCATTGACAAAGGAATATCTTCAAAGATCTTAGTTCTAATTACTTGCATAGTAGCATCAATTTAAGGATTATCATTAGCAAATTCAAACGTATATGTGAAATTGGAAGCTAGGTCTTCCCACTGAATTATTCCTCGTCACATCTCAACCGAAATATACCAGTTTCTCGGTATCATTTATATATTGTGTATGAACTGGTGGACCCATTCTTGTCATGCCAATGTCTCCCATGTCATGCGACAATGGCCAATATGCTTAACATGATTAGTTAGTCTTGTATATTTCTAACTAGTGTAGAGCATCATTTCTCCAGATTGAGTTTTCATTAATATTTGGCATTGTGACCATTCTGAAATAGTCTGCTTATGCAAAACCCACCATCTTGCGGGTGTAGCCTTCAATGCAAAATCCAGGGATAATAAACAATGAGGTTCAGATACTTTCTCTTCAAACTCTATAAGAAAATATTCCAGGTTATGTAAACCTTCATAGGTAGGTAGATCACATACCTCATTACCTACCTGTCGCACAGACTTTATATTTCTTGCAAATTTCTGCATGGATACTTCATGTAGTCGGTTCTGCCATTTTTCTAGAGCTTCTCCTAAATCCAATGAGCAGGAACTAATACTTTGCCAACTAATTTTTTCATCGATCGTCAAATTCAAATAATCATTCATCACAGAAGTAATATTGTAGATATGGTCCATATATCCATCTAGTCCTTCACTATTTACCTGCTCGGCATACCTATGGCCTTATAGAGGATCAATTGGTGCGACCACCCTTATCTCTACATCCTCAAATGTTAATATCATATTCTTAAAATTGATAATATTTTGACTGTCAATGGACCAGTCAATCCCCAGAAGTGCAGGATACGAATTCGTATCATCGAAAATATCTATCACCTTAAAATATGCATAAGTTCGAAGTCCTTCTATCTTGATAGGAACCCGTGTCATTCAACCAATAGGTAAAAGCTTCAATTGATTGGTTAATACTAGTTGAACAAGATACCATATTAGTCTCATCTTTCCCATACTTTCCCATGTTTGTCTAGTAAGAATATTAACATATGAACCTAAATCCATAATAATATAATCCATTTTATTATCACCTATCAGGGCATTCATCCTTAGCCCACGACCAGTTTTCAATTTTTTCCCAATTTGGTTAATTTTCTTTTCCGGTCTCACGTCTAATTGAGGTTCTTCAACTAAAGCTGACAGTTCGGCTATAGCATATTTATATTCTATTAATACTAAACAACTTTTAAAGAATTCTTTCAACTTACTAACCTTCTCTATCAGTTTCTTTTGAAATATTTGTTTGAATCTTTGAGGCATTTCCAATATCAGTCCTTCATTTGGTACAACCGTAGAAGTCGATGCTTGATTTATGTCGATGAACTCATGTCCAACATCCAAGAATACTTCATTTTATTTATGGACATCAAATGGTATTTTATTTTGATGTGTCAGTCAGAATCTTGGTTGTCCATATGGGGCTTCGTGATCTCCTCCACTCACAACACCTCCTCTTGTCATGACAACTATATTAGGGTCCTTCGGTTCAACATAAGTCTTTTGAATGTTTGTATTATCATTCTGAGGTGGGTTTTGGTTGTTTCTATCCTTCCACTTAGAAATCAACTTTGGAAACTCCTCAACAGTGTGATCTAATGCTTTACAATACAAACATGTCGATGTGGAATTAGTGCAATCTCTGGAAAAATGTCTAGGTTGTCCACAATTATAATAAATGACTTGGACTCTTCCTAGGCCTCTAAAATGTCCACCCCCCCTGGGTTGAGGGTATTGTGCCTGAGGGTATCGTTCCTGATCTCGCTCGGCTTACATCTATTCATCATTTCTCATCAGGTATGTGTCGATATATGTTCATATAGGCTTACATCTGTTCACATGTTCATCATTTTTCATCGACAAAAATTACAGTCTAGGTTGTATGACACATTCACTATTTTATGTAAATATAAGTATTCCTATGATCGATGTCCTTTGGTTTGACAAATCCTACACTAAGATATACCTTAAGTATTTATCGGATTTGGTGCTCCTGATGCAAGATAATTCATGAATGCTGGACATGAATCTTTACGACGACCTTTTGTCCTACATAGTGTACACCAGACTTCCTCCTACACTTCTTTTCCTTTATTGATATCTTATAGATGCAATATGAGGTTGGAAAAATGTGATTGTATCTGCATAATTCCCGCACCAATTTCTCCGACCAGTGAAGCCTCTAATTTCATAGCAAGCTCAAGAACCTCACTCCGAGATACAATCTTTTGTTGCATCAAAGGAACTTGGATATGTGGTAATATCGCCGCATTAAACCATTATTTATGTTGGACATCTGACATCTGAAAACACACTTTAGCCATTAGAGTTTAAATATTTGGTTGAATTCCCAAACAAACTTAGTCAATAATTGCTTGATATGTTTTAACTCTGTAATGCATTATGACTCGGGTTTAGGTTTCTTAAACTCATCTATCATTCCTGTTCGAATTTGATCTAATGATTTCTGGGAAATCCATGATGGAACCACATAGAATTTCATTTACCAGTCAAGCGCACGACCAATAAGGGTTGTGATCATCTAGGCTCTTTTTATAGCCTCATCTTGGACTTGTCGCACTGTCCATATAGCTTTGCATAGGAACCAATGTTGCTTAGGGTCGTCTAACCCATTTCCATTAACTATCAGCAACTTTGTATCATTTTCGGCCATTATTTTTACTCTTGGTATTGAATTAAAGGTTCCAGTAGTAGGAATTCCTTGATTATTATTTCCACTATTATAGTTATTATGATCGACAAGACCACTGGGCGATGTGTTTCTAGATCTTACCTCAAGTCCTGGAGATGTACGTGGGGTCACGAGTATGTTGTAATCTTGATTTAGATAAGGTATCTCCTCTTCTTCTTCCTCAAATATAAGTCCATATTCCTCTTCTTTATCACAAGATTCTCCGTCGAGATGTGGTGCCAATTCGTAGTTCCTTCTTTTGGTCACGCTGTAACTTCCTCTCCTAGTTGCAGTCCTTCTTCTCTTTCCTAACCAAATTCTTCTTCCACTTCTCCGACAACCACCTTCTTGCTCAGTCTCACTATCAATAGGAAATATCTCATCATATTATTGTCCATTCTACTTACAATCTTTCTTGTGACATTACCCCAATTCCTCAAATTCCATTCTTAGGATCCCTTTTTCACATACCAGTATCTTTATCCGTAACTTCAAAGATTTCAGATAAAGACCTCTAGGTTCTTTAAAGAACTCCATTTCCATTTCTTTGTATTACTTTATCATGTTGAATGTAATCTCTGTGATATATTCCTCCAAAATACTATCAACCCGGAAGTCGACAACCCTAGATATAGGGTTATTAACTCTTTTCAGCCACTAGATCAACTGAGGACTCTACTATGTAGGTGCTCCACCTTGAAAAAATTTCTTTCTGAGTTGCTAGCTTTGACAACCATTCATGCAATACAATGGGAAGGTCACTAAAGAAAATCTCATGAATGTCTATGTAAAGTATCTTTCCAACCATTCCGTCAGGCTCAATCGTGATCCTTTACTTTATTATTGTGCAAACTCTTATGACTTATAATCAACCCAGTCTTGAATCTATGGTTTTTTTGGATGCCAAAACATATCCCCGTAACAATGATTCAGGCCTCGACAATAGAACCATTAGTTAGCATGGATTACTTTCGACCTAGGTTCAAATACCTTGTTCGTCAACAAATCCCAAGATACCGTCCTAACAGAGTATAACCCCATCAGCAACACCTGCGACGCAGATGAGGTCTCACCTGCGATATCTATAGGGAATGCCAAAACTAGGTTTTTGCAGTCATGTCAGGGGATTTCTTAATCATACCACCATCTAGTCACTCGACAAAAACCAAGGAATAGTCTTCTGTCTTCATACATACATCATGAAAGAATATAACATCTTGACCGATCGACATACATCATAGCATATAGTCTATATATATATTCAACATGCATTAACATTCCATATCATTCATATCATTTTAGATGCTTGACATAATTAATAGATTCGTTCACTACATATATTCATTCAACCATAGACACAGTTATCAAAGACACAAAGACAAAGAGTTTAACGCAGAAACCCATCCGAGAAAAACCACAAAGGCGCTCTTCATCTGGCATGAGTAATATTTGAATGCCTTTGGTCTGCACACATAGCCTACATACTATTCTTTAGATATTATTTACAATCAATGACTTATTTTCATGTCTCGTGCTCTCTCATTTTGGTCTCTCTCTCCTCTTATGCATTATTCTATATTCTTCATCATCTATCTATTTCGTTGTCCACACAAGACTTGGATCAACTTTATAGGCTTTTACAATTCTTGTTTTACTCATCAATTGATTTCCAACTGTCAGTGGACAAGTTGTGTTAATAATTTAACCCATCTCATTACATCTAAAAATAGGCACTATTGGCCCACTTTACAATCATGCTTTATTCCCAAAAGTATATTATTAGTCTAAATAGCTTTTTACCAAAAATAGGTCGAACTCCTCGCTTCGACTTGTTTTTCTCCTCCTTTGTCGCAACTTCTTTCGTCGTGATATTTTCTCGTCTTGTGACCAGAATCTTCATCTTTTCGAACAAGATTATACTTATCTTTTATTGTCTATTCCTAGGGCCAAGATTAATTGAGTCTTGTTGACAACTAAGTCCTTGGAGAATCTAAGAAATGTTCTTTGCAAAATGGTGATTATGGATTCATCTTACCGTATCAAAGCGTACCAAGATCAAATGATTGACTTCATTGATACATTGATAATGTATTTTAGTTATATTCTAATAGCATTCCATCATTTGACTAAATGATTCCTTAATATTTTAATCTCTAAATGAGAGCAATATCAATCATTTTGATTAATTACTTTTCATAAGAATGTAAACTGTAGAGGATATTGGTTTCACGGTATCTTACTCATAAATGAGATTAATTATAATATTTTATTATTTAAAAAATATTTGTAATTATTGAACTAATGAAATTTCATCTTTTATCCAAAATTGTGATTTTCCCAACAATTGTTGTGGATTTAAGAATTATAATCACTTTTGCAAAGGATTTCATTTTTCCAAGCTTATGATGCTCTGTATTGTGATGCATCTTTTGCAATTTTTGTTGAAGACCTATAAAGACAAATTCTTTGTATGTGAAGTTGTTGAGAAAGCATTGATTATGACGACTACGTGTGTTTCTCCTAATCTATTACTACAGAATTTGGAACTCTTTCTCAAGCACATGAATCCACGTATTCAATCTAAAGTGTATATATGTATTTGCAGGAGTGTTCATAGGATGGTATGATTATTCTCTTCTAAGTTATAACTTATTTCAATACCAGCAATTATTGTAGTTTGTTAAAGGAATTAGTATTTCAAGGTGTGATCCTATTATTAATGTAACTTCACCCTGATGAAGTTGCGTGTACTTTCCATGTTTAGTTTTTTCCATTACCTTAAGGGCCATCCATCTATGTTTCTGTGTTTGTCAGGGTATGGAGGGGATCAAATAATATGGCCCAAATGCATCAATTCAAATAGTTGTTGCATAAATATCATGTTTAATGATCATTATCTTAGAAATGAAGCAAGTATAACCGTAACCATCATTGTTTTTTCCACATTATAGCAACAATGTAGAGAATTGAGTAGTTGTTACAATCCTAGACCAATGCTTAGTGTGTACGTTCAACATGTTGATAAGTATCTACTTTATAGGTAGAGTGAACGTTGATTCATAGCAGTTCCCAATTGAAACATACACATTCCTATCTGATCTACAAAAAAGAAAGAAGTTGAAATAGACTGATCCATTCTCCTGGGATAGTCACATAGTGTTAGGATTAAACTGACAAGAATCCACCCTTTAGTATTGCTTTATCTACCCTATTTATAGTTTTACAACATAGCTCAAGACAGATAGTATTGATGAGGTCATAAATGACCATTCCATCATGTACATTATTAAAGCAATTACTAGTTAAATCATTGAAATAAGCTTCGATGTGATCCATGAAAAAATGTAATTTGATCTCCTCCATCCTTGTGCTAAAGCCTTAAAACATTTAGTCTCTTAGGTTGATCAATGTAGACAAACTCCAGCTTGATGATCATTCTCACGTGCTCCATCATTTAAGAAGTTACATTAGTATTCCTAAAATATGGATAAACTCTCCATGTCTATTATTTCATGTCCTATATTTATGGATTTTCCCATGATTTAAGGTCTCTTACCATGTTTCGAGGTATTCTTGTGTCATTTGTGGTATGCCAATTACCAACTTATTATTATCATTTTTCCTTCATGTGCATTGTATGAGAAGTCATCCAAGCACATTACTATCCTTATCCATTGCTTTGGTTGATCCATGCATTTATCATGAAGAAATATTTGCCATGCATCTCCAAATCTTCTCACTACCTATGAAATTCCAAGCGCAAAAATGTGCTCTAAGTATGTGAAATTTCCCTCCATTACCCTAAAATGAATGCTTAAAAGGACCCAAAATAAGGTTGGTGTGTCCTTTTCCATGAACAACATTCTCCCGTATTCAAAATTCCCTCCATCTTCTCAAACATCCAATTGCTTGCTTAAAAATATAAAATCTGGTTGAAAATAGAGCATGTTAATAAACCCAGGTTGGATCTATAAAAAGCATGCAAAAAACCTCAAAATGAAATCCTAATGAGGTTTGAAGATTGAAAGAGGAATTAACTCATATGATTAATAACCCTACATAGCTAGATTTATCACCACCATCTCCAAATTGACACACAATGGGTCTATCGAAAATCCACCTAAACTTTTTTCATTATTTTTTCATAGATTTCAGTGAAATACATGCATAATAAAGAATACAAACTCTATAAACATTCTACAAGTTGGAGAATTGGTCTTCTGGCATCTCCAACCTTTATACATTGTTAGGTTCATCATTAAACCAGAAATCGCAGTTGTTCCAAAACAAGAAAATACCATTTTAAAAAATCTATTTGTTAAAACAACCAGTTGACAAGTGTTTATGAAATTCACAGAGGAAATCCACAGAGGCAATCCACACACATTGTTGATGAGAAGTGAGGTCATAGTGATTTATTTTTTCACATTGAGTTGGGTCGTGACTTTTTTTGTGCTCCTTGAGTTGGGCCATGACTATGTTGTGCTCCTTGAATTGGGACGTGACTGTGTTTGTGCTCCTTGGGCTGTTACATGACCTTATTTATGATCCCTATGCCTTTAACTGATTTGTGACTTGTTTTGGGGTCTGTTATCCTTTCTAGTATTTACTATGGCCATTTGAGGTTTGTTATGTGGCTGATTTTGTGTTGGTACCTCCTATAATTTTAGATTGGGTCGTGACCACTGTTGGCTGCCCAGACTTGGGTTGTAACCCTTCTGCTAATTATTAGAGTGGGCAGTGACCCTTGTATGGTTGTTCATACCTAGTCTATGATTCTTAGATGTCTCCTGTGTTGAGTTGTGACGTTATACTTTCGCATTAAACTTGAAGGTGTTTGGACAGAGTTGTGACCATGGGTTGTGATTGTTTTTGTGCTCCTTGAGTTGGGTCATGATTGTGTTGCGCACCTTGAACTGGGTCATGACTATGTTTGTACTCCTTGGATTGTTACATGACCTTATTTATGATCCCTATGAATTTGACTGATTTGTGACTTGTTTTGGGGTTTGTTATCCTTGTTGGTATTTACTATGGCCATTTGAGATTTGTTCTGTGGGTGAGTTTGTGTTGGTACCTAATATAATTTTATATTGGGTCATGACCACTGTTGGCTGCCCAGAATTGGGTTGTGACCATTCTGTTGATTATTAGAGTGGGCAGTGACCCTTGTTTGGTTGTTCAGACATGGTTTGCGATTCTTGGATGTCTCTTATGCTTAGTTGTGACCTTATGTATACTCATTGAACTTGAAGGTGTTTGGAGAGAGTTGTGATCTCTATGGGATGCTTGGGCAGAGCTGTGATCTCTATGGGAAGATTGGACAAAGCTATGATTCTTGTGGATTGTTAGGACTCAAACTTGACCATGTTGGGTTGATCTGAGTTTTTGATAGGATCAGTAATTTCAGTCAACTTCCACATTTTATTTTTCTTAGCTGAAACATTGGATAACCTTGGTTTTTCTTAAGTCCGTGCTAGTTCAAATCCATTCTGAAACATAAGGAACATTAAATATAAAAATCCTACAATGACAGGATTTCAAAAAATTGTCCTCAAACTGATAAGTCTAAACAAGAACTACTATTTGAGCATTTCAAAGTGATCTTGTTTGAATCATATTTAATGGTATTAATTAATTTACCATTTGGTGATTCAGTTTTAGTTTGGACGTTGTGAACCCATGCTGGTATGTATTGCATGCTTCAATTCCTATATACAAGAGTCCCTAATTATCTTAAGAAATTGAGGGATGCTACTGACATTAAAGAAATATGGTGAAATAATATTAGACAAGATTTTATGTTATCAAATTTCTTCATGGGTTTTTTCAATTCAAATGAGGATGAACCAACCGCCTAGAAACAAATCACAGTAAAATACAAATAATGACAAACAAGATTTATGTATTCTATATATTTATGAGGAAAAACATATCCTACAATAGATAACTACAATGGTAAACTAACCATGGTTGATTGCATAGTCCCCCTATTCTTCCCAACTTAATCCCGCGACACAAAAGCTAAAATTCTATACAACTTTTTTTTGTAATAAAACAACATAAGATTCAATTGGATGCACGTACTTGTAGTTGGGGCATGAAGGAAAAGCCTTATAAAAAATCTCAAACATTTGACACTATGCATATGCCAATGCAATCATCTCTTTGATATTTTCATCAAAGAGATCAAACAAGTTTTTCCTTCCAGCTGCAAGCTCTTCCTTCTATTGTTGCTTCCATATCTGACCATTTTCTTGAAGGTCCATTTGGAGGTCCAACGACATAGGTTGACAGTAAAAAACTGGACTTATTTCTCTTGGACCATGCCAAGTCTTCACTTTGTGGCTCAATTGTAATAATATATTCTCCATATTTGCAACCATTCATCAATTCAATGACCAACAAAAGAAACCATTAATAAAAGAGAAACACAATTTGTAATCAAGAAAAAACTAGAAGAATGAAACAAACCTGAAGATGAATTCAATGACAACAACAACAAAAAAACCATGAATAAAAGAGAAATACAACATATAATTAAGAAAAAAAATAGAATGAAACACACTTGAAGGTCTAAACATTGCTGCCATTCTGGAGGCAGTGAAGACTCAACATGAAGCTCAAGACCAATACTTGACAGTTTCAATTTCTATCCATCGACACCAATCTCATCACCATGTTTAGAGTTTTCTGAATTACAACTCCATTTTCTCTTCTTACATATGTCTTCTAACAACTTATCTTGAAAAAAACTATGGGTTCAAGGGGTCAACTAGGTTTTAAGGGAAAATGACCATGTGATGGGGAGAGAAAATCTAAATCGATCTAAGCTACAAATTCATGTGAGAATTATGAAAGACTCTCATTGAATACTACACAACCTCTCTTAAATTTGGAAGACAATATTAAAATCCTTGGAAGTTTCTCTGCAAAATAAATTGTTTATACAGTTACTTCATAATGTTCCATAGCTCCCAAGTGTTTGAAACAAACTGAGAAATTGTTGGAGTACAAACATATGGTATTTTCATTGGTTAGGGTATTAATTGAAAGCATTTAGAGAATGTAACAGGAATGAACATGGGAGTATCATAAGAGATATCGTAGGTAAACAATGATTATGAAGCCCCTCTTTCTTTTACTACTGGACCCTGCATTTACGCACCTTCATAAATGCGTTTAATAAATACCTGCCTTCAACACTTTTCAATTTCATTTATATGGCATTTAAGTTTCCCTTAAATGCGTATTTCTTGGTGGCGTGGGCTAGGCAAGTCTATTATCAGTGCCCAAAAAAATGCCAATTGTTTTTAGTTAACCCATTAGCTCAATTTCTAACATAAAATATAATGCTTTGCATGTATGGGAGTTGCTCTTATGTTCCGTCCATAAATTGCACTCAAAGTTTTATTAATAGCTTTGCTTTGTCAGCGTTTATTACACCTTGTTGAGTTGTACCTATATTATCTATTAAGGGATAGTAAATTCTGTCATATCACCACCCATATCTGTCATGTCGTACATCAATTCTCTGAATTCAAACTTTCTCTTTAACTCCAACAATTTATTGTGATCTCTAATACAGAGGAAAAATAAAAATCGAGTTTTTGTTCCAATCGTAAAAAGAAGAGGTATTTATAAAAGAACTAAATAGGTGCAACATTAGTTAAGCTATTACCAAAGAATCCATCTTGTTTGGAGTGGACTTATTAGCAGTAGAACCCTTTTCCCCTTGTCCTGTCATTGTTAGTAGAGCCCCCAAATGGTTGAATGGGTATGAATGATAGCAAACATAACCACCTAGATGGGAATCCATTTCGAATGAATTTTGTTAATAAGTATGATAACCTCATGCACTAGTTGATCCTATAAACATCAGCAATATGACACAAAGCAACATTCAATTGATCCTCTGTATCCTTCGAAAATGGTTGAGCACTTGCCTTAGCTGATACAGAATGTATGCTAGAATGTGTTGATTATTCTTTGTTTCTCATTTTACATTTGTTTTTTGCAATTTCAAAATTGTGATGGACCTTGATTGATGATGACTTTGGGAGTTTTTCCATATCGATAGCAGGCACATATTGTTCCTCTTATGTATAAAAATGCATGCTCTCATATGCATTATCCTCAATCAACATGTTCGATGAGATAGTTATCATTGTTTGGACTTGTCCATCATTCTTTTTAATGTTGGAAGCCTGCCATCAATATTTTAAAATGATTGCACGGGATATGCATTTCTACATAGAATATCAGTCAACAAAAAATAAGCTTGAAAAACATGTCCATACCTTCAACAACTGGTGAAATTCAAAAACTTGAGTTGAAAAGATCTTCTACTCCCTAAAGAAAGGAAATATATTAATAATTCTAAAAAGGTCAATTATATGTGATTGGAAGAATTATTATCTATTAATTTGTAATGAACAGTTATAAATAATTGTACTAGTTGTTAGTAGCTTTCTTTTTCTTAAACGAAGGCTTTGATCACACACTTGCAAGAAGGGAGAAGGTATAGAAAACCTATTGGAGAAATGGTGGATGTATATATAACTAAGAGTGAATATCATCACTAACATATATGTTTAGGGAGTAGATGTTGATGTATGTGTAACTTCAGAATATATTCTGATGTATATTATCATTGTATGTTGTTGTACCCCCATCGGATATGTGTTTTCCGCCTTCCGCGATGTCATTATTGTGTATGGACCTTGAGGTACAACCTTTGTTGTAAGTCGAGGAAATAGTCCCCGGTGTAACATCATGTAATGTATTTTTGGAGTCTCTCTAGGTGAAGTAGACCATGTTAGGGTAAGAGGTCAACCCCAGTAACGTATTAGGTCAGTCACTTGAAAGGTATAAATAGGGAGGCACCCTCCCTCATCTATACACACCCACACTCACTCAAGTTCGCATGAGGCGAGAGAGAGAGAGAGAGAGAGAGAGAGAGAGAGAGAGAGAGAGAGAGAGAGAGAGAGAGAG
>LPNX010721931.1:0-14842 GCA_001517045.1 Pseudotsuga menziesii | reverse complement strand
AATACCTTCAGTGGCTCCGTTCGAAGACATGACGGACCTGTCTGGGGTCAAAGGTAAGTGTTCAATAACTTAACTACCAGTGCCCAGATTAGGTAGCCCAGCGGCCACACTTGGAATTTGCCCACATGCCTCGGTATTTATCAAACAACGCCAGTGCGTTGGTTATGGGGAAAAGTTTTAGTTAAGTTGCTCTTGTGGGGTTTAGAGATCCAATGCCGTTTCTAGGTATTCCGATCTAGGATCGGTCAGAGCATACTCCGGCAAGGAGGAAAGGGGGTTAATTAATTAAAATGGGTGTGAGTTGCGAATTTTATTAAGTTAATTAATTAAAACTCTCCGACAGAGAGCACTCTTGACCTCGTCTTATGACCGTGGTTCAAGAGACTTAGCTAATCTATATGAATCTAATGCAGGGATTATGCAAATCTAAGATGCTCTCCGATAGAGAGTGCTCTTAACTTGTGTTTCTGCAAGTTCAAGAGTCTTACTTATGGATTATTTAATTGATTAAACAAGCACAAGATGATATTAGTTGCTTAAACTCTCCGATAGAGAGCACTCTTGATCCACCTTATGGTGAGATTCAAGAGATTTAAGTAGTTGATTAATCTTAGAAAGATAAACAATTTAAAAGAGTAATCAATTTAATTAAAGAATTAGAGGTGATGGATTAACAACTAATATTCTAAGCATAAGATGCAAATGATGATGAAAACAAGCACATCTAATCTAAGCATATGAAAGATGGACACAACACAATCCTCCCCAAATGGGGGAGGATGGGAGTGGGGACTTAAAAGCCCCATTCAAACACAAGATCTTTATTAAAATTTATACAATATGCCTTAAGGATTTTAATCCTTGAAAGGACTTTTCAGAAGAAAGTAAAACAATTCTACTGATATTAAGACTTGTGTAAAAAATGAGAGTGCTTTTATTTTTACTTGGAGATCTTTCTGAAACTTGTGAAAAGGGAAAAGAGAAGAAGTTTGAAAAAGAGCCAAAAAAGGAAAGAAAAAGAGGGCTGAAACAAAAGAAGATGAGGGAGAGAAGGCATGAAAACAAAGAGAAGGTCAAAACCAAAGAAAGGGAGGGAATAGGGCAGCCAACTAAGAAGCTAAGGGATGAACAAAATTGAAGAAAATGGGACAGTGAACCATGAAATAAGTGGCTTTCATAAAATGTGCAAAACGAGACAGCGAACAATGAAATAAGTGGCTGTCATAAAAAGTGCAAAACGGGACAGCGAACAATAAAATAAGTGGCTGTCATAAAAAGTGCAAAACGGGACAGCGAACAAAAAGTAAAAGAAATGACCAAAAACAAGGTTAAAGGAAGCCCAAAAACTAGGGCAAAAAAAGGCAAACAAGGGAAGAAAGCTAGGGCACACTAGGGCTGTCCAAAAAAGAGAAAGATGATGGTAAAAGAGAGAAAAAACGGGGCAGCAATGAAAAAAAAGTGAGAAAAGGCAAACAAGTCAAGGAGGAAAGGGGCTAGCAAGCAAGGAAACAAAAGAAGTCAAAGAGCAAAGGGAGAACTAGAGGAAGAAAGTTCGGTACCAAGAAAGTGTTTAAATTTATGAAAGAATTTGAGATGGAACTTTGGAGGACGATCTCCTTGTTTTTTTCTCTTGGAAAAAGCCAAACTCTTTGTAGGTCTTGAAAGTCAACAATGTTAGAAGGTTCTTATGATGATGGAGATGAGTTTGATGCAGCTGAGCTCGCACCCTTCTCCAAATGGCGAGATCTGTAAAGACAATCCAACTTGATACCCAGTGAGATCAAACAATAAAAACTAGTATGCTAGGAATATGCAAATCAAGATCAATACTTCATATAACTGAATATTTGTACCCATCTAGATTATGATAAACTTTGCATAATAAACCAAATTGACAGCAGCAAATGGTAAATCTTATGTTCTAATAATAGACTTCTAAAGCTAGTTGTTTGATTCAACACATAAATAACAAATTGAAAGCATGGAAAGAGATCACCTCATACAACACATCCACCAATGAAGAGACAATCCTGTAGACCTCCAAAGTCGAAAAGTTTTATTCAATAATATAATGATTACAATTTTTGCAAAGTTTCTATGCCCAAAAAGCCCATCCATATCAATGTTATCGGAACCGGACCGGTCATCGAACCGACGAAGCCCAAAATGTGAACCGGACCGAAACCGGCAAAAAACCGGGTAAAAAACCGGCTGACTAAAAAATACATAAAATATTCATATTTTGTAAAAAAACATATATATTCATGTGCATACATATGAATCTAAACCATTAATACACAAATATGCAAAGTGAATGAGGCCGGCTGCAATTCTGCAAAGAAATGAGGCTGGCTGCAATTCTCATGCTATTATGGTGAAAAAACTACCCATCAGACCTGGCACCTAAGACGAGTAAGTCCACTTTGTGGTGCAGCCAATTGGGCCTGTTCTCAAATAACTTCCAACAGGGGAGTTAATTTCCAACCTTGAGGACAATAAAGAAAATATGGTCAATGAAGCTAAGCAGAAAACTCACAGAAAACTTAAAAGTATATGAACTATGACTCTTCAGAGAGGAGTATGACCATAAACATAAAAGGAAAGTCATGATATCAGGAAGGTGCTGTTGCCCACCTATTTTGACTAGGTGGCAACTCCATGTACAGGAAGATGTACATAATTGTACAAGTTGTACCTTGGAAGAATCTGAGGATTTTTCACTCTTGCAGGGCTATTGCCCCTTTGTAAAACGAAATGTCCGCTCCCCTGCGTGGGAAAATTAATGTAATTTTATGTGCTAGTGTGGGTCATATGATACGGATGCCATACCATGGAACTGGTTGTTAGGGAAGTCCCCTCGTCGAGTGTTTTTCCCTTTCCAATTGACCTTGTTGTGTAAACGAGTTTAATCGGTTTGGTTTTCACTCAACATCCTCCAAAGTGGTGACGGGCGTTCTACCAGTCAAGTCCATGAGGTGGCTAAGGCTTTAAAGTGTGATTCATGACCATGCTAGGCAATTTGTATAGAGTCTTGCGGAGTTTCGTTGTGTTGTTATATTTTATTTTATTTTTTCTGGTTAATTAATTTCACCCCATGGTGATTAATTAACTCAGTTTTTGATGTAATAATGTAATTGCTCAAGCATGGCATTTTGTAATAGGGGCTATGAATGCAAAGTTAATTGCTATGAAACCCCCTAAGCCACTGCTTCGAGTCCCATGTCATTCTGATGAGTGGTTGAGGAGATAGACCATTTTTGTCTAATCAAGGTCTATTTTTCCTAAGGAATTAATTAATTTCCCTAAGTCAAAATTCACATTTTTTGATTTTGAAGTAAAAAATCAAGAATTGCCATGGTAAGTTAGTTTGGGGGTTCCTAAGCCTAGGAAAATTTATTCCAAAGTTTTCCACCCCCCCATGGCCAAGATATAATTTTTTCAAGTTATTTTTAAATTTTTCCTAAGTCATTATTGGGAAAATTTAAAAAATTAAAATTGAAAATTTTAATCTAAGGTGAATATTATCTTAGCCTAAGTCTAAGGTTAAAATCTTTTTTTTGAGCATGGCTAAAGTTAATGCCAAGTTTAGAGTCACGTTTAAAGTGGTCTAAACCACCACTAAAAGAGGCATCCAAGTTTAAAACCCTCACCATATATGGAGGGCGTCATATCAAATGTAGAAGATGGGGTGCTAGTATGAAGAAACTCCACCATAAATGGAGGGGGCGTCAACCTAAAGATAAAACGTATGCATAATATGGAGACGCTAGCCATGTTTGGAGATGGGCGCTAGCACATTGGAAGGGTGCTACAATAAGAGGGCGCCACTAAATAAGAGGACGCCCACACCGAATAGAAAGGGCCCACGCTAAAATGAAGGGGGCCCACGCCAAATTGGAGGAAGCGCTACCAAATGGAGACGTCATACTATTTTAGAGAGCGCATGCTAATTTAGAGGAGGCGCTAACTTTTAAAGAGGGCCCACGTCCAAATTCACACGTCCAGCCAAATTTAGAGGAGGGCGCTAGCTCTTGGGCCCACGTTTTGCATGCTTTTGGAGAGGGCGCTAAATTTGGAGATTTCCACCATATTTAGTGGGGCGCTAGCTCATTATGGAGGCACCACTATAATAAGAGGGGCGCTACATGAAGGTCAAAGCTATACTTAGAGGAGAAACCACCAAATTTGGAGGAGGGCGCCTAGGTTGGCCCCATACCAAAAACCTAAAAGCAAGATCTAAGGTGAGTTTTGGTCAAATACCTTAGATCTAAGGTGAAGATCACTTAAGACAAGGATTAAGCTCCTAAGCCATTGATTAAAAAATAATCTAAGGGTGGAGATTGATTGAGAAGAATGTAAAATCAAATACCTAGATCTAGTGGTGGAGACTTAAACCCTAGATCTAGATCTAATCTCAGCCATTGAGCTTCAAAGGGTTAGGGTTTGCCTCAACTATATAATGAGGGTCTCACTCCCTCATTAATCATGATCTCTCATGCTATTGTTATGCTGCCGAAAATTTCTTCTTACTCTCATATTTTCTTGCTACACTTTGTATTGGAAGCTTTGCCCTAGTTGGACCATTTAATAAAAATTCTTTGGAGGGATACTATGCTGCAAATTCTTTCATGATCTACTACTTGTAAGGTAACTTGTATTTTTCTAGTTTGCAATTTGTATTATTCTACTTAGCTCTCCACAAAGTGTTTTGTGGAGAGATTAGAGAGTAAAAGTGCTTTTGCTTTCTTTTGTGAATGATCTAACATCGTCTTTCAAAGTATTTTGCAGGAACTGTTAGATATTCATCACTAGGATTACGATTTTTGCAGACATAGATTTATTTGCAGGTTATTCAAGCAAGGAGATCTCTCCAAAAATCTCATTCCGGCAAATTTTAAATTCGGCCATTGATTTTCAGCCTTTCTGAAAAGGGGTTTATTTAACTATATAGTGAATGTAACCCTTGTTTTAGGGCCCCAACCTATTATATATTAGTTAGGGCTTTTATTTCTGCTATTTTAACATTGTTTAAGTGGCTGGAAACTCATTTTCCAGCCCTCTAAATCTCTTATTTCTGCAATATTTCACATTCAGATTTTTATGTAAATTTGTAAATTTTGTACTAATTTTTTAACAACAATTTTTTAGTGTTTTCTGTGATTTCCAGCGAAGAATAGCTTGCTGGTTTATGACAGGTTATGCACAAGTGAAGGAGATTTGATGCCCGAATAGGCCCAGGATTCCCTCAACCTTCAACCGGTTCAAAAGGGGTTCAAACCCTCAACTCTCTCTCTCAATTTTTTCTGATTTATTGTGAACCCCAACGAGAGTCTCTTGGGGTATTCTGTAAAGTTTTGTAACCATTTGTAATCCATAAGTAGGTAGATTAGGAAGTAGAGTAGGAAGTAGGATAATAGTTGTTTCATATTTCTGTTTATGCAAATTTCATTTTTGTTTAAAAGTAATCATACAATTACAACCCATTAAACCTGTGTATCCTCTATCCGCTTGTCATCTCCCTTTAGGGACTTCAAGCTGGATATGAAAAACAGGGGAAGTGGGGGCTTAGGTAATTAAAATAACTTTCTTTTCTTGTACTACAATCAAACATTTTTATTTTCCAAGTCCAAGATCAAATACCGGCACCTCCCATAAGGGATACAGCTTGGTTGATCTTGTTGATCGCTTTAAAATAAACCTTGCATGCTAATCACCCAGATAAAATTTACTATTAAAACTTACAAACAACAACTTCCCACATCCTGCTCCTCTACTCAGTTATCACCCTTCGGGGTACTCCGAGATACGACCAGGGGACAGGGAAGTCTTAGTTTAATAGGCATCCATCTAGCCCTTTTTCTGTCAACTAAAAACAGTGACCTCAGGAAGCTAGAAGGGGTAGTAGACCGTGGATTGTCTCTAGGCGCTTCGACGTCCTCCTTGTTGAGCACCGGGGCATTGGGGATTGACCTGTGAGCTACGGGTGGGCTTTGTTCCCACTTTGTTGAGCGCAACAACATTCCTTCTTTGACTGGAGAAGTTCTAGATCGAGGTAGTCACACCACCGATTCTGAAACTTAATCCAAGAAGAAAAACTTTAATAAAATTAACTAAAATAAACCAAGAGACATTGCAAAATCGGTTTCACAACACTCTTTTATTTCAAGCATTCTTTCACTCCAACATTGCACTACAATTTTTACTTCCAGCACTTTACGTTTCAGTTACATTTATTTTCATTTTTGCAATCGTTATGTGGTGAATGCTTATTTGCTTAAAGTCTCTCCATTATTTAATTTACGGTTGGTTCAATCATTTTCACTCAAAGCACTTCTCTGCCATATTGGAAATCTTGTTCACATTATATACATTGATAAACTATCTGTGCATTGCTTAATATTTTGGTTCATTGTCATTTATAATTATATCATTCGTTTATCTCAGTTTTAAACACTTAAGCTGTAGTTTAATCATAGCTTAAATCTCTAAATTATTTTGTAAACTTGTAAAGTGTTAATCTATCTTTTGACTCCATTATCTAGGCACTGGTTTAAAGTAAAAGGTTGACTGTCATTTAAATCTTGCATATTGCATCAGTCTGATTGTCATCTCTTAGAGTCCTAGCCTCATTTCTTATTAAACGATCCCTTTAATTAATCTGTAATTAATTAATAAATCTGGAACTTAGTTTTCCCATAGGGACTACCCCCCTTGGCTCTGTTGGGATCTTGTCTAAACGGAGGAGTTGTGGATTGTGGTGACAGTGGTCCCCAGCTCTCACTTGCCCCCAAGGACACACATAGCAGGTTGTGACTTTCCTGCATCTTAAAGTGTGAATTAGGCGGCAACAGGTGCTATATGATTTGTTTGGCATTAAGCAATGTTTTTATGAGATCTTCTAATTCATGTGGAAGTCTCAGCACACTGACGTCACTGTCACCTATCAAAAAAACCAAGCATACACAACTAACCAATGTCTTCATGGGAGAAGAATAACTGCATGAAATTTGTTTATATTCCCTGCAGGTACCATCTCTGTCAACTCTGTAAACTGGTTGGACTCCAAAACTAGAGTATTTAGGTTCAACACCTTACTGTATGTAGGAGCTAGCATCTGTGTTAACAATGTTGACAATTGGTTTGCAACACAGCAAAAAGGTAAAAGGGAAATATTAATCCATTAGAGGACAAAATCAAGAAGAGGATGAAACATAGATGGATAATCACTTGTTATTATGTTAAAGATCAACAAACATGCTAGGTTGACAACTTGAATACAATTATGACCAAGACCATGTCACTGTACTGCATTATTTTACACAAGGTTTGACAGATTTCCCTTTACTTAATACTGTCTTATGTTATGTCCCATGTAGAACACCTTCTTTAATTGCAGTGGAGGGACCTCAAGCAAGTATAAACACCATTGAGCACTTATGGATGCAGTGGAAGTTACCATTTTCGTATTTTTTTTTTTTTTAAATTGAAAAACGTGGGTCCCTGCACGCGGCCATACGGACGGGCCTGTTCCGTACGGAACCGGCCTGTTCGGTGCCCGGTTTGGTCAAATTTCCGGTTTTCTGAAATTTTTTTGGTGACCGGACCGGTCAACCCTGTGAACCAGTCAGACCGGCCGGTTTTGCCGGTTCTGGTCCAGTTCCGATAACACTGATCCATATAGAGCTGAAAGAGCCTCTATTTAACAAATGAGAGAGTGCTAAAACCCTAAAACCAAAAAACCAACCCTAACCAGCTTAGCCACCTAACAAAGAGCCCAGACCTAAACCGGAGAACCGGGAGTGAGGGGAGGCCTCCACCCAGGCAAGGTGCCCCCACTCCAAACCTGTGCACTGAAAACAAGCCAAGGATGAAGCCACACATGTGAGTCTGGACGTAGGTAAGCTCATCCTTTAGGTCTGGCAGGAGCCTGAGCTAGGTTTGAGAATCCCACTGATGGTGCAAGCTTCAGTCTTCACCTTGATCAAATCACCGGACCAATGAGAGCTCTCTATTTCATCTTTAGCTGGAGATGACATGTCTGATAACTGATAATAAATTAATTTCTCTCTTTATGATGACTGAACCTGAGTTATGATAACTCCAATCATCATAAGTGTTCCATGAGATGTCATTTAGCCTTTTATTTTATTGAATTTGGATTAATTTGGAGAGTTTTAGTTTTCTCCAAAATAATCATTTTTTAATAAAAATTATTTTTTTTAATAAAAATCATTTTTTACTAAAAATCATTTTTACTCAAAACTGACTTTTTTGGGTAAAAAGGCATTATGTGTCCGATTGCTGATCTGAAAGCTGGTTCTGACTGGCTGGCTGATCAAGAATGATTTTTGGCTTAAGGTTAGAGCCTTCAATCACTGAATTCTGAGTCCGGATCATGAACGGGTTTTTTCCATTTAATTTATGGAAAAATTAACCCAAAAAACTTAAGAAAAGTAATTAAAAAATAAAAAATTAAAAAAATAATTTTTCACTGTTCGAAAAAGATTTTTTCGAATTTTTTTTGTTTCCAGATGACTTAGGACATGACCATGATCTATCTAAATAATGTCTAGTAGGCTTATAACACTCAATTAGGCTCTAATAACCCCCCAAGGCCCAGAATTCAACATCGTGCATTCCAGCTTTGGAGGAAGCAGGAGAAAACCTTGTCAATTATACTCGGCTGAAGGCAAAGCATAATTGTCAGGGGCAAAAAACTCCCTGGAATACCCTATTTGCGATTCTACGTCTTAGGAGACCGAACCACTCAAAAATATCCTACTAGGACATTTTATTACAAACCCTGCAGGCCCATGGTCAAAATTATTCAAATAAAAAAGTGACTAGCCAATATTGGCTAGACAAGCAGATGGATCAACTGATACACTGGAATCAGACTTTGAACAAGTCTGTCAACCGGCGACTCCTCAGGTAACCCAACTATGGTACAAAAAGTTGGATAACACACGTTTTCCAAGGCAAAAAGAAAGATGGATTTAAAAAAAGAAATGAAACTAGATCTTTAGAAATGGACATTTAAAAAGCTGGATCTAGCTTTGAAAAAGTAGATCTACGGCTAGAAAGCCTAGATC
The DNA here is from genome assembly GCA_001517045.1 of Pseudotsuga menziesii. Classification (NCBI taxonomy): domain Eukaryota; kingdom Viridiplantae; phylum Streptophyta; class Pinopsida; order Pinales; family Pinaceae; genus Pseudotsuga; species Pseudotsuga menziesii. The sequence goes on along the minus strand of LPNX010721931.1, from coordinate 5,750 downwards.
TAACTTAGTAGAAGCCAAGCAAGCTTAAAATAAAGATTTAAATGACTTGATATCTTCTACAAAAGTGGAAAAGAGGTAAGATAGAACCTTGAAAATAGAGATCCACTTGTAGCAATCAAAGTAACCGATAGAATTTTTTGAAGTTTGTGGTTTGATGGATGAGGCAAGCAAGCCCTTCGTTCCTTGATTTCTTAAAGTAGAAGACTCCCTTGGGCACCTGTAGAATGAATGCATAAACGAAACGAGAGCTCTTGTGTTTGGGAGAATACCTGAAAGCCACAAAACTTAAGAGAAAAGCATAGATCAAATAATATTGTGTTAGATTGTTAGCCTTCTAATCACAAGATCATATACTTAAGAATCAAAAGAAATGAACTAAGAATGGTATCACCTTGAACAAGATGAAGCATGTCACACAAATAACTCCCACATGGATCTCTAAAGTCTTCTTGCTTTATTCAAATTCAAAAAATATTACAAATTTTTCCAGAGTGTACTTGCACAAATTCTCTATCCCAATAGAGCTGAAAGAGCCTCTATTTAACAAATGAGAGAGTGCTAAAACCCTAAAATCAATCCTCAAACCCTAACCAGCCTGGCCACCAAACAGAGATGCCAGACCTAAATCGGAGAACTGGGAGTGAGGGGAGGCCTCCACCCAGGCAAGGCGCCCCCACTCCAACCCTAAACACTGAAATCCATCCACAGATGAGCCCACATGTGTGGAAGGCGCCTTGCTGCATAGGAAAGCTGCCTGCTAGGTCTGGAAACCTACTTTGTTAGGTTTGGAGGAGCCACTACTAGGTTTGGGAAGCCTACTGATGGTGTAAGCTTCAGTCTTCACCTCGATCAAATCACCGGACCAATGAGTGCTCTCCATTTCATCTTTAGTTGGAGATGACATGTCTGCTAACTGATAATAAATTAATTGCTCTCTTAATGATGACTGAAGCTGAGTTATGATAACTCCAATCATCATAAGTGCTCCATGAGATGTCATTTAGCCTTTTATTTCACTGAATTTGGATTAATTTGGAGAGTTTTAATTTTCTCCAAAATAATCATTTTTTAATAAAAATTCATTTTTTTACTCAAAACTGGCTTTTTTGAGTAAAAAGGCATTATGTGTCCAATTGTTGATCTGAAAGTTGGTTCTGATTGGCTGGCTGATCGAGAATGATTTTTGGCTTAAGGTTAGAGCCTTCAATCACTAAATTCGGAGCTCGGATGACTTATTTACCACGAACAGGTTTTTTCCATTTAATTTATGGAAAAATTAACCCAAAAAACTTAGGAAAAGTAACTAAAAATAAAATAAAAATAAAAATAAAAATTTCACTGTTCGAAAAAGATTTTTTCGAAATTTTTTTGTGTCCAAATGACTCAGGACATGAGCATGATCTATCTAAATAATACCTAGTAGGTTTATAACACTCAGTTGGGCTCTAATAACCCCCTAAGGACCAGATTCAACATCGGGCATTCCAGCTTTGGAGGAAGCGGGAGAAAACCTCGTCAATTATACTTGGGTGAAGGCAAAGCATAATTGTCAGGGGCAAAAAACTCCCTGGAATACCTTATTTGAGATTCTACGTCTTAGGAGACCGAACCACTCAAAAATACCCTACTAGCACATTTTATTACAAACCCCATGGGGCCATGGTCAAAATTATTCAAATAAAAAAGTGGCTAGCCAATATTGGCTAGACAAGCAGACGGATCAATTGATACACTGGAATCAGACTTTGAACAAGTCTGTCAACCGGCGGCTCCTTAGGTAACCCAACTATGGTACAAAAAAGTTGGTAACACGCATCATATTTATACAAAAGGAGACTACAAACCTATCAGGAAACCTCAGCGCAGAATGAGTCCTGCATTAAGGGAGGTGATCAAAGAGGAACTTCAAAAGTTGTTGGCTGCAAATTGTATTTATCCTATCTCAGATAGCAAATGGGTGTCCGCACTGGTTATAGTTCCTAAGAAGAACGACAAATGGCGCATTTGTGTTGACTATATAGAACTGAACAAAGCCACACATAAAGATTGTTTTCCATTACCTTTTATTGATCAGGTGTTGGACACACTAGCAGGAAGAAAGTCTTTCTCCTTCATGGATGGATTCAGAGGTTACAATCAGATCAGTATAACACCTGAAGATCAAGAGAAAACGAGCTTTACATGCCCATGGGGAACTTTTGCATATCGGGTGTTACCTTTAGGACTATGCAACACCCCTGCCACATTTCAACGTGTTGTCCTCAGCATTTTTGTAGATCTTATTCATGAAACCATGGAAGTTTTTATGGATGACTTTACCTCTCATGGTGGAGATTTTGAAGAAGCTTTGACTAATATGGACAAAGTACTCACACGATGCAAAGAAGTGAACCTCTGTCTCAACAGCAAGAAGTGCAGGATGATGCTCAGTCAAGGCGTGGTTTTGGGTCACCTCATATCCCTAGATGGCCTCAAAGTAGATCCAGCAAAAATTGAGGTAATCCTTAATCTACCAGTCCCACACACACAAAAAGAGGTACGCAATTTTATTGGATATGCAGGTTATTATAGAAGATTTGTTCAAAATTTTTCAAAGATTGCTAGTCCTTTATTTCTGCTTATGTCCAAAAAAAACAGTTTGAATGGTCTGATTCCTGTCAACTAGCTTGGGAAACATTGAAACAAAAAGTCTCTACAGCACCCATCCTACGAGGCCCTAATTGGTCCTTACCCTTCCTAATTTCAATAGATGATTCCGACACCACCATAGGAGGAGTCTTAGGCCAATAGGAAGACCATAAACCATATGCCATATATTTTATCAGTAAAAATCTTACTACTGCAGAACTAAATTATACAGTGGCCGAAAAAGAATTCTTGGCTGTCATTTATGCTATAAATAAATTTTGCCATTACATTACCGGATACCCAGTGACTGTCCACATCGACCACTCTGCTATTAAATATGTCATGAAAAAACCTATTACAAATGGTAGAATCACTCGATGGCTACTATTGTTACAGGAATTTGATATTTCAATAATGGACAGACCAGGTAAAAACAATGTGGTTGCTGATTTTCTTTCTTGAATAATTACCATTGACGAATCTCTACCGGTTGATGATGCTTTTCCAGATGAACACTTATTTGCTATATCTACTAATGTACCCTGGTTTGCAGATATAGCTAATTATTGGGTTGCAGGAAAATGCCCAGGGCATATGACACCAAAGGAAAAACAGAGAATTGTGCAACGCAGCAGCAGATTTTCCTGGATTGATGGTTATTTGTTCTATACGGGACTTGACTTGGTGATCCGTTGATGTGTTCATGAGGATGAAATTTATCCAATTCTTAGAACCTGTCATGATGGACCATGTGGGGGACATTTTGCAGACAAACAAACAACTCACAAGATCCTACAATTGGGCTATTATTGGCCTACAATATTTAAAGATGCCTGAGAGTATGTGCAGAGCTGTGATAGTTTCCAGAGAATGGGACAACCACTACAGTCCGACGAGATACCACTACAAAATCAACTTGTGGTGGAACCATTTGAGAAGTGGGCATTGGATTTTGTTGGCCCTATCAAACATCAATCCAGGCAGAAATCATATATCCTAGTATGTACAGATTATGTGACAAAATGGGTTGAGGCAAAGGCACTTCCATGGGCAACAGAACAAGCAGTTTCAGATTTCTTATATGCAAAGGTTTTCACAAGGTTTGGAGTCCCTAGGGAGATTGTTACCGATGGAGGATCACAATTCACATCTAAACACATCAAAGCTCTTATAGAACAGTACCATATCAATCACAGAGTAACTTCACCATATCACCCCAGGCTAATGGGCAAGTGGAAGGTACAAACATAATCTTGGAATCTATACTTACAAAGACTGTCCAGCTTCATCAAAGGGACTGGGATGATAGGCTGCCAAAAGCCTTATGGGTCTACAGAACAACATGGAGAATCACCACAGGTTTGACTCCCTATCAATTAGTCTAGGGTAAGAAAGTCACCTTACCAATAGAAGTTGAAATTAAAACATTAAGAAATGCATTTCAATTAGGCATGGATCTATCACAGGCTCAACATAACCACCTGCAGTAGCTTAATCAGCTTGATGAATTGCGGTTGGCTGCCATAGAACGTACAACCATTGTTTAACAATAGAGAGCTAAGTGGCATAATCAATTCATCAAGAGCAAGTATTTTAAGGAAGGTGATTGGGCTGTCCTATACGACTCTAGGTTCAAAAAGTTCAAAGGGAAACTTCGCACTCGTTGGCCGGGACCATATGAAATTGAGATAGTTTATGATAATGGTACAATATGACTCAAAACCGTTGATGGAGAAGAGACGCTCCTCATGGCCAATGGTCATTGATTAAGGCCATATAAGAAACCATTGTCCAAAGAGGCGTTCATCCGTAACATTGCTGCATGCTGGTGTACCAAAGATTTCGAGATAATAATCTCGACCTTTGAAAAATAATAATAATAAAAAAAAGACAAAATAAAATAAAATAAAATTTTGGACTGTAAAAATCCTTTGGGACACAGTTCTTAAAAAAAAAAAGAATAATATATATATATATATATATATAATAACCTAATAAATTGATCTGTACTTCTTTGCAGGGATATTCTATAGACACTTTGGTTATTCTTCTTCCATACAACCACCATATTCCATTCATTTTCATCCCCTTCCATTCATTTCCCTGGTTTTATTTGATTATTAATATCCCTTCTCCCACAACTGAATTTATTTTCAAAGACTATTCATAAGAATCCCATACACCCTTTCTGTAACGTTACGGAACCCCTTTCCGTTTCATCCCATACACCCTTTCCGCAACATTACGAAACCCCTTTCGGTAATGTTACGAAACCCCCTTTCGTTTCATCCCATACACCCTTTCCGCAACATTACAGAACCCTTTCCGTCTTGCTCCACGAATTCTTTCTGCAACATTACAGAACCTTTTTTTGTTTCACTACTACGACCTTTTTTGTCACGTCACAAAGCGCCTTCCCCCACGCAGCATAACATTTCTTACCTGCATGGGCCCACCATCTTTACTGTCAACAGCTGGTGGAGGATTGACATCACACGTAGTATTGATCTGTAGCAACGAGCATTCAGTTCCTGTAGTTAACCCAGGTCCCATCAACGCTTACTAGATTTGACTCCACCTCGAAACATCATTTTAGATAGTCAGCCGCAAAAGAAAATTATACCAGTACAGGATATCAAGACAGCAAGTGGGGAGCTTTCTGCCATAATTTTCACTACCACCATCAACTGAACCCAATGCATCTTTTCTCAGGTAAGGCAGGTACGTAACCATCCTTCATTAGCTTCTAATAAGTACAAGTCGACTAATCATGATTAACCAAGGCGTTAGTTCGACACGGGGTAGTGCGTAGAGATGGTTGGGGGGGGAGAATTTAGAGGTACCTCTAAATATAGAAACCATTGCTGAGAAAACTAAGTAGGGCTGAGGAAACTTACCAATTTCGACTAGTTATTAACTCCACCATCCACGAGCTACTAGTTAGACCATTACTAAAAACACCACTGCACCACCCTGTTTACCCTAATGACTCATCTTCCGATGGTCTAGACCCATTCTTTTCCTTGTGTTACCGACTAGGCTGCACCTAGTTGGACTTTCAGTGAGCCGCCAGTGATGAACAAGATACTTGTTCATATTCAGAGTTCAGAAGTCCTTTCAGG